>CACRXK020000973.1:4373-62935 GCA_902702795.2 Paramuricea clavata | reverse complement strand
TTTTAGGGGTTAGGTGTCAATTGGGACGAGAGTCCTGTTCCTTTCCCCTGTCACGATTTGTATCTGTCTTTATTTGTCTTTAATTAGTTTGTATCGTGTATAAAGTGACAAATTCATTATATTATATATTATATTATATTATTAAGTCGTACGATGAATGATTTACTCATTATTCATATCTTTTTCTTTACTGTTGGGGATTGCCTCGCTTGTTACGCCCAACAAATTAAAACCACAAAATAAATTCACAATGACGATATACAGTTTGGATACATATATATTAGAAAAAATAAAACAAATTTAACAAATTACAGGTTCACTTATAGATTCTCTTCGCTCGCAATATCATAAAGTCACGCTCTCGAGGAAGTTTGTCTCAACACTAAATGTTTCATGCATGTGCATGCAGATATTTTGTATTGTCTTTCGTAACAGGCACGCAATGGCCCGAACTTTATTCAAGTTGGTACAACTTGGTACAAGTTGCCAATGTGCTGGTACCCCTTGCCACCTTGACCGACCTAGTATAATATTCTAAATTTAACTATATAAAATTTATGTAAAGTAATGTTCAATATAAAAGTTTTATCAACCTAAAATTGGAATCGTTATATATAACTAACTAAAATTAATAACGTGCTATAATAATAATAATAATGGACAGTCTCCGACATTACTATACATGAGTTATTTTATGCAGTACGTATTTTAAGGCGCGGCCATTTGAAAGGGTCTAGGAGATGGTCTAGAAATCATTGTGTGGCAATACAAGGCTTTTTGTATCTGCGCGTAGCGCTAGATACTATGCAATCGAATGGTGTGTGTGTTAAACACACAGATTGACTAATTAGGGTTGTACGCCTGCGAACATGCAGTAAAACAAATATGGCGGCTTTTCGCAGATGCATGAACGCCAAGCGTACCTATTTTTTTATAGGTTGGCGCTCAATTGCATATGAAATATTGGACTCTGCAGTAATCGTCCCCAGAAACTAAGAAGGAAATAAAAAATGCCACGCATGTGCAGGATGCAGTGTTGCCATTCTCGAGCCCAGAGCTTCCCCGCTCCTCAGAGTCCCCACAGGGAGCCTCTGGTAACAGCCATTTTAAGGCCTTCGTTGATTGACTGACACGGCGCTTATGCGCAGAGCGGGGGGCAGGGGGGGGATTGCCCCGGGCCCTGAGGTGCTGGGGGGCCCTGAAAATTTTTTGTTGGGCGCCAGTCTTTTTTGTGTGTTAAATATTTCCGCACAAAGGACAAGATATCTGTTTTTGGGCAAAGTACCGAAATTTGGCCCATATTAATATGTAATTTAAAACCATACCGCACATGTGTAACATATATAAACACAATTACAATCAATGCATAAAATCAATGGGCAGAACGATATATAACGCAAACAGACACATTTATATACTGAAAGAGTTCTGATTAACAGAGATTCAACTCCTTAAATATACAAGCCAAATGTCGAGGTTTTGCTTGTATTTTTGAGTTACGGTAATTCAGTATAAAACGTACCCTATCTCTCAATCCGAAGCTTTGTTATTTATATTCTGTTTATTAATATGTTCTAATATTCATAAGACTCATAAGCTTACCTGACCCGAACGTGGTTCAACAAGCGCGCTCTTTCACCGTTTCGAATTGTAATTTCGAAAAATCACACCCAAATACCTAGCGATCTTTCAGGCGATCGGCCTTCACTTTGCTCCGATGGCATCCTCACATAGCGCTTTAGTCTACTTAGTTTTTCTTCGAAAGAAATTGGCTCGGTAAAAGCGCAAACAAATATATATAGCCAAATAACATCGCTCTAAAGTTCCTATCGAATTGCGCAACTGTAGCTGACTGTAGCGCATTGCGGCACTGTGATTGGTTTGCTTCATCTGACTGTAGCAAAAATGCTAAATTTAGTAAGTCGTTCTCCCGCTGACTGTAGCATTTTGACGTAAGAAACTGGAAAACTTCTATAAGGAATTTTTACTATCACCACATTCAGTATTAAAAATATTTTTGCACGAAAATCTGACTGTAGCATTTGCTACAGTTGCTACAGTCTGGATCCGCCCCTGTATAGTGCTACAACGATGTTCATTCTTTGTCTTGTTTAAAAATTCAAAATCTGATGCTTTGCATAATTATAATATTTTATACTATCTTTGAATTGCGCCCCCCCCCGTAAATTATTATCATGTATATCTCCTGTAGTGCAAAATGCTCTAATTTGCATAAAGGACGAAAATCCTAAAGAAACTGAGTTATAGGTAGATTGTTGGCAAGGTTATCGCGTATCGTAGTAAAATAGGTATTGAAAACATTTGCTATATCAGCTGAATTCGTGATCTCTGCTAAGTAAGTAAGTAAGTAAGTAAGTAAGTAAGTTCATTAATAAGTCGCCACGTTAATTTTCTTTGGATCATTTTTGGCTAGCTGTATCAATCCGCGTCATGAAAGTAATCTCGCTTAGTCTTTTTAATAAGCTTATTAGCTTCATTGCGAGCTTTTTTATATCGGGACCAAATTTGATCGTTAGGATTTTTACTGAAAACGTTTTTTGAGAGAGTCTCTTTCGCGTAATTTATGAATTAGCAATGAGTTAATCCACGGAGATTTTTTACATCTAGGCCTTTTGGTTAAAACAGGAGCATGAATGTCCAAAATATCTGAAAATTTGGTGAGCCAGGATGTCCACATATCATTAGGATTGTTTTGTGAGTTTATATCGGACCAATTTATTTGTCGGATATCCTGATTTAAAAATTCCTCATCATTGAAATTTTTCATTTGTCTCCTAGTGACTGGATAATTTGTATCGATAACTTGATGATTAGATTTACGAATCAAATAGATCAAGAATGGTCACTAATACTCAATGAATGTGTTCCAGACACTGTTACTTTGTCAGGATAGTTTGTAAAACAGAGATCGATGAGCGATTTAGAAGTGTTAGTGATTCTAGTAGGCTGTGATATAATCTGGGAAAGGTTGCCGTAGATATGAGAAATATTTCACTCGTATTGCTATCAGGCCTCTCTGATAATAAATCACAATTAAAATCTCCTAATAAATAAAATTCCGTGTTATCAACATCGATCTTATCAATTAGATTCTGGAATGCAGAAAGAACAGACATTGGAGAATTAGGAGGTCTATACCAAGTCACTACCAAAACGGCCTTGAATGAGGTTTACAAATTTCAATAGCAAGGAGTTCGAGGTTTTCACCAGATAGATATTCTCGAAGTCTGAAATTTAACGGCCATTGTGAGGACGGTCTCTTCTAACAATATCATATCCTGAAATGTGAATCTCGTTAGAAGTTATTGAAGAGTCCAGCTTAGTCTCATTGATGGCAAGTATATCTATTTTATGAATACTTAGAAAAATCCTAAGTTGATCAATATATATTTGCTAGTAAACTATTAACATTTAGACAGGCGATGGCAAGACCACGCCTATTTAGAATATGAAATTTGCTGTGTTGGTGTAATGTACTCAGGTGAATAAGATGCTTGTGTGAAGTTACTCTGGGTGTATATCCACAACGGGCAGGCTTGAAAAACATGCCCGACCACGGTGGGACTCGAACCTACGACCTTTGGAATACTAGCCCAATGCTCTGCCAACTGAGCTACATGGTCAGAACGGTTCGAGTATGCGATATTTTGGAACTGAGTCTAGTTCCTTCGATATCTGTATAATCTAATAATCATGAAATTTGCTGTGTTGGTGTAATGTACTGAGGTAAATAAGATGCTTGTGTGAAGTTACTCTGAGTGTATATCGATCCACACCGGGCAGGCTTGAAAAATATTAGATTACCCTGATATTTTAATTGCAGGAGTTGGGAAGACAGAATTCTGACTTAACAGACAAGAACATTGCAGCACTCATGGTAGTGGATTTCCTTGTGGACTGTCTGTTCAGTCGATGCTCCAATCAATGTAATAGTTGGCAGCTTATTTGACAATTTGTATTCAAGGATATTGTATTTCAGAGATGCTTTGAGAAATAAACTTGTGAATACTAATACTTGTCAAATTAAAGCTGCGAAATTTAATTACTATCGTATTTGCTTATTGTCTTGACTACCGACTACTTACTAATGAAATGTTCATGCAAATTTACATTTGTTCAGTGATTCCTCAAAACTTACTCCCTTCACTATTACCCCTTTAGGTCTTATCCCCCAATGCAACTGTTTCCTGTTTGGTAATTTTATCACAAATACTTGCTTGGCCTGGAAGTATTCAATCTCATGAAACAAGACAGAAGGCTATTTGCCTAAGGCTAACTGCTAAAAATTCACGAGAACAAGGCTCCTGGGCTAATCAGGGATTCGAGACATGTATCAAAACGGATTTATTTTCTTCATTTTGACCAGCTAAACCCACAACACTCTGAATCTACAATATTTCTCCATTATTTAAATGGTAGAAATGCAGATTAAAAATGCAGATGGTATTGACAACAACACAAGTTGATAAAGATCTTTAATGTAATATAAACTAAGGGTTGGGATAAAACGGAATGCGGATTGCGGAAGCGGATTCCGTAAGCGGATTCCGAAAATGAGTATAAAAAACGCGGATTCCGGAAGCGGATTCCGCAAATGAGGATAAAACGCGGAATTGAAGCAGAATAAGGACGATCGAGAAGCATAATAGGGTAAATTAAGTTTCATCACAACATTAACTTAATGCCACAACCACTGAAAAATTTACCTAACAAAATTTTCCCTTTATTAATTTTAACTGCATTCAAACGAATTACATGTAATCCAAACAAGTGCGCTTATGTTAAAAATTCAATATTCAGTACAATTTTTTTTAAAAATTAAAGAAATGCAGTCAGTCTTCATATGTTACCTACTGAATATTCTACAGTATATTTTAAACACCAAAATATAATTATGCGAAACCAGTTCAAAATGTCTAAAAAGTGTGCAAATTAAACATTACTTGCACAGTTATTAATTTTAATTTGCACGATTCGCTCGCGGAAATTCAATAATTAAAATGTTTATTTTTTGTGTAGTAAATACATGCGCTATCAGTCGAGTTTATATTCGTAGTTTAACTCCTGCGCTGCCGACAACAGCCACTTATAAATTCAGTTTGTCTTTATCATTATTATTATTATTATGAACTATATTTCAACACGGTATACTTTCACCTATACTAAAATTAATTATGTACAAGATATAAAAAGAAAAAAGGTGATCTTCCAACCGGCCGTGCTCACACAAACAGAGATAAGAAATAATTACAAGAAAATTATTTTAGGTAGATGGAAACAATGGCAGGATCACTTAATGTTAATTTCCATGCTTGTGCATTAGGCGCACAATAGTTCTTTGCATTCGTACGCTAATTTTTCTTTTCGTGGCATTTTAGTATAAATCTATGAAAATTGTGATGATTTATGGCGAAATTTCATTCGGCGGCGGAAAACTGTCATATTTCTGAATTCCTGTCGAATGTGTTCTGCATGTTTCGCATTACATACAGGCATGACGATTTCATATGTTATTTACTTAGCCTAGACTATTCATCTTTACAACAATTGAGATGTTGCTCTTCTAACTATAAAAAAATACAAAACAAGTGAAACTCCAAAAGTCGACGTTTAGACTATATTTCAGTCATCACCAGGATAAACTAGCTATAGGTTATACTGACTTATACATCAAAAACAGTATTTATATGAAGAAATATGATACAATCATTAGGTTGACTATTAATGAATTAATTAAATATGATTAGTTCTTTAGAAGCTTTAAGTCCATGATTAAGTTCAGACTAACCCGCCCTGCCAACTTGCCCTGTGAGATGAAACTGGACTACCCGGAGAAAACCCACGACTTTCTGCAGAGTGTTGACAGACTCTTTTCATACTAAGTCCGTAGCGAGAATCGAATCCACGATCTCAGAGTTGCATGAAAGGCGCTTGCTCTGACGCCTGCGCCATCAAAGCCCGAATATTACTAGCATTGTTTAAACAAAGAAACTCATATAAAAATTAAGACGCTCTTGATAATTTAAATATGATTTTCCACCTCCCTCCATAATTTTGAGAAATAGTCCAAAATTCGCAGCCAAACACTAATGCATGCATGTAAGACTTCAACAGTTAGGCCTAGGTAATCGTTTTTTAGTGGTTGTGACCTTAAAAAGTAATAATTTAGGTTTTTTATACGCTATTCTGCTTCTCGTCCTTTTTTACGCAATTCCGCGTTTTATCCTCATTTGCGGAATCCGCGTTTTATCCTCATTTGCGGAATCCGCGTTTTATCCTCATTTGCGGATCCGCTCCGGAATCCGCGTTTTATCCTCAAATGCGGAATCTGTTTCCGGAATCCGCTTAAGGAATCCGCATTCCGGTTCCGCGCTTTATCCCAACCCTATAAACTAACACAGCAACTACAGGTGCATATATCAGTGACTGTTGTACTCTTGATGACTGATGGGCAAAGCTTCATAGCATTTACAATCTTGTGTTGAATTTGCACAGTCTTCAGTACAACTGAAATACAATATACAAAAATTATAGTGAGTATTTTCAAACCAATTTTCAGGGCTTTGGTCAGAATATACATACATTGTACACATTTCATTTCGCATTTGAAACAAATACAGTACACTACATCAGATAATATCTGTTTGTTTGGTTTCATCCTACAACCATGGACATGGATAATAAAATAAATGGATAGGATTCTAGCTGACGTCCCAGTCTAAACCTAGTTGCAATCTCCACGCCAGATATATCCGGCGTGAGGTTACAAAATTGCTGGTGTATTGTTGTGAGATCAGTTGAGAAGAAGTGATATATAAGTTTGTGCCTGAATTGATTGTCATACAGTATGTACATTCACTGAGTATAACTTCAAGAAATATATGATGTTAAGTACTTTTTAAAGCACGCGTAGGAGTGTTTTATCACATATAAAACACGACGCGTATGTAAAACATATAAAACACGACGCGGAGTGTTTTATATGTGATAAAACACGACTACAAGTGCTTTAAATGGCTTCAATTGCAACGACTCATCTCATACGAGTTCATCGGCGAAGTAATTTTTAAAATAAACTTTGTCTAAACCGAGAAAATCAAAGCTAAAGTTTATGTAAATTAACATGATTTTTTATCACATATAAAACCACGACACGCTTCAACCGGTTTCGTATTACATTTCGATACAATTTTTCTAATATAAATATCTCGGCGAGTATTTACCCCCTATTTAATAAATGCCACCATTGAAATCCTCACAATATAACCTTTCGAACGGGGGGTCAAGTGCCGTCAAAACATTACACAAACCGAAACAATCATATATTTATACTCACCGCTTCGCCAAACATTCAAACGAGAAAATTAGAAAAAGTTGAATATATTCTAAACTTTGGTGTCATTTCCTGAAAGAATATATGTGTAAAATACTCTTTGTATTCAAGCGCTTTCGTGTAGAAAGTTTCGTATGTATACGCCGAATAGAAATATTTATTTTGAATTTTTAAAGTATCGGGTTTTACTAGGGAAAAAAGGGACGAAAAAAATTTTTTCGGACTTATATCAAAAAATGTTTTCGGAAATACACTTTTTTTAAACAAAATATTGCAAATTTGTCCCCTTATGCCTAAATTTTCAAAATATAACCTAAATTTTTCCCTAATTATCAAAATTTTTTCAAAAAATTCAAATTTTCTGGGGGGCTAAGCCCCCCCACTTTTACTTCTGGGGGGGCTTTAGCCCCCCTAACCCCCCTGTTCCGCCGCCCCTGACTGGCGTGAACTATCGTATATGTTGGCGTGTCTCCGGCGTAGTTTACATGGAAAGCACCCTGGCCAGTTAGTCTATTAGAGAACAAATTTGCCAGAGAAGGCATAAAAATTAATTATGTCAATTACATTTACACTGCACACTATGGTCATGTTATGCCGCTTAAAATCTACCTAGTCACTGAAAAACTTACGTAATTGTTTTAGTACGGTAGTAAGTGACTATGTTATACTGAAAAATCACAATTACTTCGTAATTAACCTGAAGTTCAGGCCCTAAATCACAGAAAGGGCCTGACACAAAACCTATCTAAGCTGTGGGATTCCCGTCCACCTGGTGGACGGTAAATCTGATTGGTTGATCAGCATCATGAAATATTTTGATTGGCTGCAAGTTCACATAAACAACAGTTTTAAAAATAGCTCGCTCAAGGACTCAAGGCGACAATTAATATAAAGGTCAAACGCACGTAACAAATCCGTTATCGATTTCTTCAAATTTCTTTTCTTTTATGCTTTATGGCAGAAAATAAATCAAACAAACAGTATTTTGAAAGAGCTTTATCAAAGTCTTTGACGAATTTTGGACACAGGACGCTGAAAGAACAGCCAAACTAGTCATGTATTCGAAAGCTTGTTGTTGACAGCCAAGATGTTCTGCCAACTAGCTTCGCCGGCAAAAGTCTTATTTTTAATATCAGGTCCTACCGGCGTTGTTTCCTGAGCTACATCGCCTTCTTCGTGGTACGATTGAGAATTTCATTGTTGCTGTTGTTAACCCGTCAGAGTATATCCGCGTCCAGCAAGATGAGACCTTGAGAAAGCTAGGCAGTCAAGCCATGCACAGAACTGACTAATTAAATCTTTGTTTGCTGTTCGGTTAGATAGAGAAACTGACTCTTAAATATATATAAAGGTACCTTGAATTTTTAAGTTTAATTAAAGGCAAAATGCACACTCCGCGGACATGTTCATGAGAATATAAATTTTTGTGTAACGAAATCTACAACACTTGCCAATCATATTGCATGCTGTGTCTAAAAATAACATGTGGGCGTCCCACGGTCTAGGCAGGTTTTGTGTCAGGCCCTATTCTGTGATTTATAGGGCCTGAACTTCAGGTTACTTCGTAATCTGCAGAGTATAGTGCTGTGTTCTGACGTTCGGTCGGCTCTGATATTTCGACGATCAAAACAAGTGGGTAAAAATATCAAATTATTTACCTGCGATTTAGTTTCTTTCAACATTCGAATGTTCTTCATTCCTCTACGATGTGTGCTTGTCCTTGAAATACCAGTTTTACAATAGAATCTATAGTCTTTCACTCCTCAAGTGGGGCCATTCAACATGGCGGCCGGCAGAAAAATTTTTTGGGATCACTTTAAGGCTTGGTTACCAAGCACTGAACTATATTTTTTAACTGGATTGGTCATAAAAAGATCAATCCTGTTATTTTACTTCCGGTTGTCGACTTCCCGTTTAGAATCATAAATATTAAAACGCGGGAAATTTGCATTTCGCCGCGAAATACTTTGATTTCATTCCTGCTGTTCCAGATTTTGGCGTAAGCGTTTCGTTTTTGCCCAATCTTGATAAAAATGTTGACTTTAATACCGAAAGGCATACAAAATTTGGGAAATACCTGTTTTGCTAACAGTACTCTTCAAGCTTTGTTATCTGTCCACCGATATGGAAATGGCTGCTGCAAATGCGACACGACAGGATTCAATGTCGACAGGAAAGACGTGGTAAGAAGTAAATTTCTTATTACTTTTACATTTTTGGTAATATACTGTACTACCGATGAATGTTGCACAATTTATTTGTTAGGCAAAACAGCTTTTGCACCCCCCCACCACCAAATAATATAGGCACCCCCCCCCACCCCCACTATTTAATATAGGCACGCCCCTATTGAGGCATCCCTTCCTAATCCCCTTAGGATATAAAATTTTAGAACCCCCTTGGATGCGATTTTTGGAAGTTACCCCATGGATATCTTGACACCCCTTTAGGATATCGTTTTTGCCTTCTTGGATATCACTAAAACACCTAATTTTTGTTATTTTTTTGAAAATCTCTTAAGCTACCCTCTAGGAACATCTTAGGTAAAAACCCCTCCCCCTATAGGATATCCATACCCCTCAATGGGGGGGGAGGGGGGGGGGGGTGTTGCCTATATTAAATGGAATGGCCCAATTTGAAAAAAAGCCAAAACAAAAAACAGATAGAAAAGGTTCTCAAATAGACTGAAAATACACTTCCAATAATAATCTAGAGTCTCGATATTTCAAACATTATCCCACTGGCCCCAGTGTGATAAAGTGCAACCAAGTGTAACATGTGTGACCAAGTGTAATTAAGTGTAATCAAGTGTGACCAAGTGTAACTAGGTGTGTCCATTGGTGATTGTAACTAAGTGTGACTGAGTGTGACAAAGTGTAACAAAAATGGAATAGTGTACAAATGTAACCAGGTGTGACCAAGTGTAATTAAGTGTAATCAAGTGTGACCAAGTGTAACTAGGTGTGTCCAATGGTGATTGTAACTAAGTGTGACTGAGTGTGACAAAGTGTAACAAAAATGGAATAGTGTACAAATGTAACCAGGTGTGACCAAGTGTAACCAGGTGTGACCAAGGTAACTAAGTGTGACTGAGTGTGACCAGGCATGAGGAACTGTGACCATGTGTGAGGAGTGTGACCAAGTGCAACCAGGTGTGACCAAAGGTAACTAAGTGTGACGGAGTGTGACCAGGCGTGAGGAGTGTGACTGAGTGCGACCAGGTGTGATCAAGTGTAATCATGTGTGTCCAAGTGTAACCAGGTGTGTCCAAGTGTAACCAAGTGTAACCAGGTGTGTCCAATGGTCACTGTAACTAAGTGTAACTAAGTGTAACCAGGTGTGTCCAATGGTGACTGTAACTAACTGTAACCAGGTGTGTCCAAGTGCAACCAGGTGTGTCTAAGTGTAACCAGGTGTGTCCAAGTGTAATCAGGTGTGTCCAAGTGTAATCAGGTGTGTCCAAGTGTAACCAGGTGTGACCAAGTGTAACCAGGTGTAACCAAGTGTAACCAGGTGTGTCCAATGGTGACTGTAACTAAGTGTAAGTAAGTGTAACCAAGTGTGTCCAATGGTGACTGTAACTAAGTGTAACCAGGTGTGTCCAATGGTGACTATAACTAAGTGTAATCAAGTGTGATTGAGGGCAACAAAGTGTGACCAAGTGTAACCATTTCCCTTTTGTGTAAAAAAATTCCCTCTCATTGCCAACCATTTACAATATTCCTATATCACTAAAGTGAAACTTTTCTAGTCCAAAAGATGCTACAACAAAATACAATGTTTATACTGTATAGTACATACAACCAAGGAGCCATTATGTTTAATATACCTTGGAAATTTAGGATTCCCTAAAAATGTGCACTTCCATTCCAAACCTTTAATATAAACTCTCATCCAGGGGGGATATCAAAAGGTTGGGTCCTAAAAGGTTGCTAGTCAGCTAGAGCACCGTCTTGAATAATTATGTTTATGCTGTCTTATTTTTTCTGTGGTAAGCCCTCCCGAGATAGTCTGCGATAGCAGATTGATCTGAGCTGACTCCCCCACCCCCTGGAGTGGCGGAGAAACAGCCTGCGATCAATCAACACTAATGCCGTACAGTTACTCCAGCACAACGGGGAGCGGAATAGGATTGGTTGAAATTTTCCTTTGTGATCACGCCGAAAATTGCATAAATTACATTGTTATGTATAATTTCTCTGCTAGTTGCTTTGTGTCCGCCATCTTGGATTTGACATTTTTTTGATAATTTTAAATTAATTATGCAAAATACTGCTTACGTAACTGTACGGCATTAGTGTTGATTGATCGCAGACTGTTTCTCCGCCGCTCCAGTGGGCTGAGATCAGTCTACGATTTATTGCAGACTATCCCAAGATTGTAAGTTTGCCTTTACGGGACTCATGCCAAGACCGTTCGAAAATGCTATCTCCATATGGAACAGTTTAGATAACAAGGCGCGTCATAGTAGTCAGATAACTATATAGACAGATATTTGCGCGCGTCACACTACTAATAACACTTCAAAGTTTTTAATCTATTCCATTTAGCAGTACATTAGTATTTTTTTTTTATTTAAACATATTTAATCGTTTGCCCCAAGAGCTATTTAAGCTCATCCAGGGGGCTCACTTAGTATTTACATTTTCTTATGGCCGTATGAAGAGTACCGTCATGTAATTACGCTACCCTATCAATAAAATCTCTATATAACCAGTGTCTATTCTACCGTATATTAAACTCGCATTAGATTTATCAACTCTTTTACTAATTACGTTTTTTAATATGGATTTATTTCACGGATTTAATTACTTTTTATTAATATGGAGGTTTGCATTACTGTACAGGTAAACCTTGTATTTTGTGCAGCACAATACTGTTTATGGAAGGTTACAGAGCTCAAAACTGTCATGGTGTTTTACGGCCAGCTTCACTGATAGCACAGTTACCGATGATCAATGAGAGCTTTCAAACTGGAATGCAGCAATGTGCCGCCGAGTTTTTCTTGGATTTCACGCGAGCATTGGATATAACTTCCTTGGATTATTGCGACAAGGGAATTGTTCCATCACATTGCGATACTTCTTTCCTAAACTCTTTCCAATTTAGTCTGAGAAGTGAGGTAAAATGTCTTCTCTGTGGAGATATCTCAAAATCCACCACCAAGGAAACATTGCTTCCGCTACCTGTAAAAAAGGTAAAACGTTTTGAATCAATTTTGTTACAACTTATAATACACGCTTTCAATTGGTCAATTCTTTCCTATTGATTGCTTTTGGTTTTATCTTGCTAGCTATGATGAATATGATGTCAGATTTACATTTATACATTTTACAATTTATAACCAAAAGCCTGATATAATATTATCAAGTAAAAAATCAGAAATTTATTAAAACTTCGTTTGAAGTCCATTTCGGAAAGTGCGTTTTACTATTCATGTAACTAAGCGTGTTTTTACTATTCATGCCCATATACTGTAGAATGAGAAGACAGTAACATAAAATCACATTTGAATGTTCAATACAATCATTTGTTATCATTGTACGTCTTTTATTATCATTGTACGTCTATTTAAATTCCATGTTTAATCTTCGTAAAAGTAGTAAAACTTTCAATTACTTTCGCAGGGAATCGACTTAAACTGGCAGTATTGTCCTGACATCAATATTAACTAGAGATGCGTATTTCCTATGGACGAATTTAGGCAATTTGGTTCAAGAATTAGTGTGACAACAGACGCCATATTGGCACGCTGTATGAGCAGCCCGCAACCACCTGGGTAAAATAGGGTCGCGCGGTCAATTGCGTTGAAAAAATAATAGGGTCGGCAGAAAAAAAATAGGGTCGGTCGGGAACCGGAACCACAAGTTTTTTTTTTACGCCCTATCAAAGCACAATGTAACATTGTATATCCAAAAATCTGTTTCAGAAAATGCTCACATTTCAGTCCTAGGAGTGGAAAAACACAAATCATTTTCTGGGGGAGAATACCCCAGACCTCCCTACTAGTACATGCAATACCACACCAAACGTTTTGTCCCCAACAACCAGTATAGTATCGGGTCCTTTTTGTAGATATCCACCCCCAGACAAGTTCTTAAAAAAAGCCCTGTGTTCAAATCATTTCACTGTATGAAGACGGGCCATGGGTTAGGGTTATGGTAGGACAAATGTTGCATTGCAAAGTAGTAACACATAATTAATATATATTTTTTAATCACATATGGTTGAATCATATTCACCAGGGTAAAACATCATAAGCTAGATTAAACAGATTGTCCTAATATATAACTTGCTGCAACACACACACACCTGTTTCATTACTGTTAATTTTTCAAGCCACACTAAGTGTCAAGCTTTTCACTTTATGAGGGAGGCACAAAAAGTTTGCATTCATTCTGGTGTGGGGGTCAAAAAGGTTTTCAATCCTTATATTCCCCATTTATCAACCCCCTCCCCCCCCCATAAATAATGACCACAGCGCTGTAAATACTCGTTACAATTATAATGCGTTACTGTGTACTCGTTACATTTGAAGTAATTTTAACCTGTAATTATGTTTTTAGAAATGTAACGAAAAATGTAATTAATTACAAAAGTAAGGAACGTGTTCCTTTTCCAAGGAGCAAATTGAAAATTCCTTTTCTTATTTTGTTAAAATTAAGAAATAAAAAATACAACGTTACGACAAAAATTCAGAAAAAGGGGGCAAATTGCCCCTGGCCTCTAGTAATTTTTTTGGGGGGGAGTAATTTTTTCTGGCAATATATTTCCATTTTTCGGGCAAAGTACCAAAATTTTGTATGAATAAAGTTGGGGAAAGTGCTACGGAAGCAATCAAAATGTTTTTGTCTGGAAAACGACAAGGGGGGGAGAGGAATAGGGGCCCCCAAGAAAGCTCTCGGCGGCCCTGTACCTCGGTCTGCTTCATGCCAGTTCTGGTTCTAATGTCACCAGTCGCTGAAAAACCGCTGGTAGGGAGTGTGCTGTGCAATATCTGTATCTGGTACTAGAGATGCATTCACTATATAAATTGTGTAAATATAAATTTAAAAGTATTGTCATTGTTACTACAGATTTGTACAAATATTATAAACCTGGGGTCAGTTGTTCAAAGCTGGGTTAGCTTAACCCTAGGTTAATTTAAAATTCAAATTCAATTTATTTAATATTTATTTAATATATATATATATATATATATATATATATATATATATATATATATATATATATATATATATATATATATATATATATATATATATATATATATATAAATGTTGTAAATAGACAATAGATATACTCCCTAATTTTTTGTAAATTTTATGAGGGCCACAAGTTCATTAGTACTTCGTACTATTAAGTGTCACCCTCTTTAAATAAACTTAAGTCTCTATCTATCTATCTAAAGCAAACTTGTATATAAATTTGGAAATATTTCTTCAGAAATCTTGTCTGATTCAGTAGGAGTTCTCTTCTCTGACGTTTTGAAATAAACAGACGTGCAGAAATACATAAACTAAAACAGCAGGTTAAATTTTAACCAAGGGTTAGCACTAACCCAGCTTTGAACAACTGGCCCCAGGCTAGCATGATGACATAATCTCAAAATAAAATATATAAAATCAGGGGTGACCGTGTACAATATATGTAGTTACCAGTATAAACATTAGTTCCTCATTTCCCCCTTTAGGGGCTGTTTATATGAGCCCCGCCAGCTGGGAAATGACCGTCCTGAAGCAAAACTTGGTGGTATAGATTAAAAGTAGTTTTCAAAGCAGATTTGCCCTGTGTTTCAGAGCAGATTTGTTCTGTGACTGCTCTACCCCCTCCCCTACCCCATTGCCAATCACCAATGTCATACTTGTCATCCTGTTTATGTTGTAATTGAGGATTCTTTATTACCCCTCCCCCCCCCCATCACGGAATGTGAAACCTCCTTTAGTAATTAACCTAATGTTAACACGCAATGCTTCCCCATGCACCCCACTTTGGTTTACTCTATCTAACACCATACGATTTTACTCGTCAATGGAGTGTATTTTATCACGAAAAGGAAAAATTGTAGGAAAAATTCTAGCCCAGTGATAGGACACCGTGTTTAAGCTAGGCATTGGGCAAACGAACAGCCCCTTATTAAAGTCACTTTCTTCCCTGAATTTCCACCACCCATGGGTTATGGGAAGCCATAGACGAGGAATTTGAATGGTACTATTAAACTCACACACTATTGCAGATTATGTGTTGTATTAAAGTCAACTCAAATCGAAATGTAAAAAAAACAATTGAGATAATTTCTATATATTTTCACCAAACAAAGTGCAGAAACGAAATGTTTTCGCTCCCAAATAGCCTATTAAATACTGGCCAGCATAGAACAAACTCTGTAAATATGTAAATAAATGTACTCACCTCATTTATTGATTGCAGTTTCTCCGATATATTTCTTTTTTAAATTAACACAATATCAGCATCAGAAGTTTATAAAGTATAAACAATCATAAATTATTTTTAATTACCCACTCTGCACTACCGGAAGTAAAATACACTTTTATGATGTATCCAGTTAAAAAATATAGTTCAGTGCTTGGTAACCAAGCCTTAAAGTGATCCCAAAAAATTTTTCTGCTGGCGGCCGGCCTCAAAACATGACGTACTTCCGGCTTCAATCTGGCTTCACTTTTCGATTGTGCCTTCTATTACGATGCTCTATCCAGTCTTAGTGTATATCAGTGGCTACTTTCGATACCTGCCGGTCAGCTGAAAAACATTTTACATTACAGCACAATGTCCATGCAGCGTATTTCTGTCAAATGAATTAAATTCATAGCTCTTGCATTTGTCTGAGTTTACGTGGTCTTTGTTTTGTAAAGACCATTTCTTCACTTGGTCAGCAATTTCTTGTGTTCTACATTCACCACCTTTGCTTATGTCAGTATAGCGAAGCAAGATTAGTTCAAATGAGCGCCGCGCTGTTTCATTGATAAAATAGTTTTCCCTAACCCTAGCCCTTTTTATCATTGATAAAAGAGTTCAATATCATTGAGGAAGCTGCATGCATGCATCTGCCTGCTATATCTCATATTCTTCACATTCTCGGCATCCCGCATTTTATAAAAGTCAAATACAGAGTTGTTTTAATGCATACATGTAACTGTATGCGAAAACCGCCCTCCCTCAGACTTTGCTCCAGTAGCTGTAATTTCTTGATAAACTCTCTGACTTTAACACTGGGCGAAACAAGTTATGAAACAATTTTAAAACATGATATATATCATGTTTTATGATGATGATATATATCACGTGTTTTCATGGTTTGAAATATGAAACATATAGCATTCATGAGCATGAAGCATGCATAACGCATATTTATACGGACTAACTCAAAGAACGCTCATTTGTGGACCAGCTTAATTAAAGATTAACGCTCTTCCACGCAAGTAAGTAAAACTGTCAAGGAGAACGTACGTTTGAATAATTTGGCCGTCAATATGGATGTTTACGAAAAACATACATGCATCATGTTATTCTTTAATTGGTCAAAGAGAGGCAACATTTCCCATGATATATCGCAAAAACTTTCTATTCTTCAAATTCTATTTGATGGTCAGTTCCACAAGTTTTCGACAGCTCACCAGCTAATTTATACTGGAATTTAAATGCACAAGTTTCCCTAACTTCGAACAGCTAACAGTCGACCTCAAAAATACAAGAGGGCACATGGAGAGTGTACACCTCCGCCAGCGATGTGGGGAACAAGGGCGTTCTAGAAAATTAATAGTAACACTGTCTATATAGAGTAGAAATATTACACTACCTTCGGGATCTCAGTGTGTTTTACGAGATTATTGAGATTTTTCGACCTACTCGAATATATCTTTTTCCTCGCCATACATAAAATATCTCCTCTTTCAGGCATAGAAGGCGAACCTTTCATGCGACGAACCAAATACAGTGATTAAGTACAACAGAGGAGAAGTGAGTAAAGCCGGTTTTCCACTAGGCCGGAATTTTGCGCGCGGAGCGGAATCTTTCTTTGTCTTTTCTAACTGATTAGTTCCACCCGAGAAATCACAAGACAAAGAAAAATTCCGCTCCGCGTGCAAAATTCCGCCTAGTGGAAAACCGGCTTAAATCAGTTAAGTGGCTGTTTATATTGGGCGAGCCAAACCGAGTACCCGAATTGACCAACGGTTTAGGTGAGATCCCGCTTTTGTTATTATTTCGTACTAAATTTCATTAAATAATAAATATGAGCTGGCACGCCCAAACGAGATCCCGCCTCGCCTGACCCGAGATCTCGAGTGACCTGGCTGGAAATTTACAATACAAACGCAATGACCCGAGTTGACTGGCCTTAGCGGGCTGAGTGTTATTAATATATTCACTGGAATACATTGTTGTAAACGTTCTCGACCGATTTCGATCTTAAAAGGTCTCTGTTAGCGATTCTGCGTGCTATATCCGTGAAAGTTGCTCGCGAAAGTGCGAATTCAGGTTCGTGAGAAGATATATTTATATTATACTATGTTTAGCGGTGAGACCAGTGGTATGTCTTGGCGGGCCAGCCCTTCTCAACAGTCTCACGTGAAAACAAGTTGAAATCAGCTTGGCAATGCGAGCTAGCTTTGGTACCCAGGCTGGCTGGCCTCCATGTACAAGCGCGACCCCCCTCCTCCAGCCCCATTTACACGACCAATTTTTATGTGACAATTTTTCATATTTTTATGTGACAATTGTATTTGGTCGTGTAGATGAGACAACAAATAATTGTTGATGAACTTGATTCCTGTTTAAAAAAATATCTATGAACAGCGGTATCTCGTGCAATAAAACATGGCGCTGACACTAATTATACTTTTACAAATATGGCGGGAGAAAAATATGACATTTTATGTGACGAGTAATCTACACGAGCAATTTTTCGTATGTGACAACTTTTATTTGTCACATAAAAGCTAACGCGCTAGCTTTTCAGCAACTGTATTTGCCACACAAAAATTGCCCAATTTTCCTCGTCTACATGCACGAGCAAATAAAAATGGTCGCATCAAAATTGTCACATAAAAATTGCTCGTGTAAACGGGGCTTTAATGTGCTTTCTCTTTCAGCTGCATGCCATATATGGTCATTGCGTGACATGAACAAAATAAACAAGGTTTTGAAAAATAAGAAGTAAAGTAAACAAATACGGCGGAGTTAGACGGCAAACTTTTCATGCGCCGAATTTAATCAAATCAGTGAATAAGGCACAAGATCGGCAATTGATTTATCCGTCGGACTTAGTTGTAGCGCGCCAAAATACAAATAGCTATACCAGAAATATCTGAACTAAATTGCTAATATATTATAATCATATGATAATGTACGTTATACTTTTAAAAAAATATGCATATTAGGCTAACAAAGTTGATATTTTTAGTGTTTGATGTGTTAGAGGTTCAATGGCCTCAGACAACTTCTTAATGTATGAATAGTATTACTTAAGTTTAGTTGCTGAAAGAACACTGTCTATCTGTAGGTACTGATTAGTTCATTAAAACTACTGTATATACTAAAACGACTTTAGAAAGTTTCACCGCAGGCCAAGAGACGCACATTCTCTAAACCAGAATGACTGCTGTTCAACGGAACATAGTAAAAGTGGTGTGTCGGGAATCTTGCAAATTTAAAAACTGGATTCTACGTTTTGGCTCTATCGTTCTGAGTTTTTGGTTCATGATGTTTTTGAATTTGCAATCATTTGGAGAAGGTCTCGACTTTTGCTTCGACGCATCTAATGAAGGTGGGTTCTGATAAACTGAAAAAGTGCATTAAAAACTTGTGAGTGTTCTATAATTAACATAAGTCTAACTGTGAAATTTATATAAACGCCAGGAAATGCAGATTTTTGTAATATAGGATTAGACTACAATAGAGAATTACGTTTAACCAAAAAAATAGCAATGGCTAAAAATTTAACGCTGTAACTTAAATTAATAGGATACTATAAGTTTCGCCTGAGCAGGTGGCTACCAGGTTGTAAAAAAAAGTTCTCCTGTTTCAATTAGTATAACTTAAAGGACATTGGCAACCAAAATTTTTATTCCTTATATCTATTATATACTTACGGAATATTTAATTTCATATTTTTGCCGGTTTGTCGCGTTTAGTCGTTGAGAAAATTTAATAAAAAGTCCAAAAGTTGTCCGCCGTTTTGAAAATAAACGTGTATGCTAATTTATGCCACAACATATCTGACGTCATTAGATGGGTAAACACAATTTCATGACTATAAACAATACCGATTGTTATATAACTAGCGTGAACACCAAACGTGATTGGCTGATTTGTGGTCACGTGAATTTAGATAAATGCAATGTTTCCCGCCGGGCAACAAGTGAAAAATTGTTGCCCGCCCCGACCGGCCACGTACATAAATAAACAAAATGGAGGCAAAACTCAGATAATTAGAAACTACGATTTTCCAAATTTGTGTTCAAATAAAGAATATAAAAGAGAAGAAAAATACACAACAGGCAACAGGATATGCTGCTGAAACCGTTTAAGTAGGTTCTTTTAATTTTAAACTCGTTTACACTTTTGAGTTTTTGTCACGAAATACAATTGTTGTATGAATGTTGTTGAAGTTGATTTTTGTTCGTCGCTACATAACAAAACACTTAATGCCTGTTCCCTCGGGAAATAGTTAGTTTTGTTTTCCCTCGAATCTTAATTTTCCCTCGACTTCGTTTCGGGAAACATTGAGATTCTCGGGAAAACAAAACTAACTATTTCCCTCGGGAGCAGACATTAAGTGTACAGTGTGTATCAAAATAATTCGAATCCAAATTTGACAGACTGCTGTTTATAAAATACTAAAGTAAACCATATAATTTTTATATGGCAATAAAGAATAGCCTATTAGGTTTCTGATTATATCGTTCTTATATCAATAAGATCAAAAATGACCAAGAAATCGTGTGTTAAAACTGGTTGCTCGAAATCAAATTTTTCTGCCGATGGAAATTCGAAGTGAGACGTACAAACAAAAGATAATGCAAATTTAATTAATCAGCAAACTGTTATGTAGCAAAATTTACATAAATTCATGTTCATTTAAAGAGATTTAAGCTCCTATGCTTTCAACATGTTGAACGAGAAGAAATTCGCGTTAAATTTGCATTTCAGTTTTCAGTGATGATTAGCATTTCAAAGCCTTGTGGGACTAACTTTGAAAGAAAAAATGTCCAATTCCCATCGGCGGAAAATTGTGATTTTTATGGACGTTTTTTTGTCAAAGCAATACTCCTTCATTTTCCAACTAAATGACGCGTACAGCATGTCATTTGAAAGATAAATAAATGAACTTAACAATGGTGTAAAAACCAACCGAATTTGTCAAATATATTCTGCGTTATTACACGCCAAATTTGGATTCGAATTATTTTGATACACACTGTATAGTATTACCACGCGTAGTGCACTTTGAGCCAAAATAAAAGGCAGAAAAGTTTTACCAAGTATGTAACTTGTTTGTAACACTATTTTTCATAGTATAATATATTATATCTCCGTGTTAAATAAACGCAGAAATACGAATGTAACAAGGCAAATACTAATGCAACATTTTATGATCAATTACTTGCATAGTAAATTGCGCCATTCCTTGCTTTCCCTGCAGTCGCTCGATATGTTTCTATCTGATAGTGTTGACTTCTCTTGTTTGATTGCGAAGAGTGTTGGCCAGTATAACGCTCAAAAACGACATATTTTTGGCTAACATAACACGCACGCAATAGAATTCTCTTTTGTAGTTTTGGTGCCACCCATCTAATGACGTCACAAATACGAGATAATTTTTCAGAATTTTTTTCCAAGATGGCGGCGAAACACAAAGTTTGCATGCATTTTACTCGTAGACTAAAATGTTCGAGAAAGAAATTATGATAATATTTTCATAGTTACTTAGGTCGTCAAGTAGGATTGAAATAGCCAATAAAAGTTTTCGTTGCCATTGTCCTTTAAAAACTAAAAGGACTATATATAACAAATTAGCATGGCGCATTACATTCTGTGCAATGCCTAACTTCAATTTTGATACACGCGCCGTGCCATATTTTCATACAATATTGATCGAGATGGCTGCATTTAAACATGAGAACATATATATCTGAAAGTGCCGAGAATTAGCCAAAAACGACCTATCTTAAATATTAATACAGCAATGACCTGCGTTTAGAGCACTAGTGTCCGAAAGTACGTACACGCGTTCGTTAGTTTTCAGAGACAAATGTTAGTATGCACAGGAAATGCAGATCTTTGACCATTTTGCATCATGTTTTCCGCTGTTGCTGCGGTTCGAATATTTCAGCACCCAAGATCTCGGGTCAGGCGAGGCGGCAGGGGCGGACGCAGGATTTTTCGTACGTTCGTAGTCAAAGTTTTCGGATGTACAATCTAGTTTTGCGAGCGGCGAATGCGCGAGGCACCTAGGGGGTCTGTCCCACAGGAAATATTTTATTTTTAAACCCCAGCTTTTATGCAAAGAATCTAACGAAAAGGGTATCCTTTGCTATAAATTGACGTATATAAACAAGGGAGCACAGCAGTATTCTTTTCGAGACTTGCGTACCTGTATGTCTGTAAAATGTCTGTAATACAAAACTCTATCACAATCAAACGCATCGATTACATGACAAAATTTTCAAGCCAGGGCGAGTTCAACCCCGGGGTTTCAATTATGCTTCAGTTAGCAGGGACTCGGCCTTGAGTTCAAAATCTTGTCATGCAATCGTTTCAACTCAGGGCCGAAATTATTCATGAGTTATTCGAGCATGCATGGTAGTGACTATATTTATTACAAGAAAACAACATGGAGTCTATGGAGCTGCTTTTTTGTCCTGCATTTCAATCCTGGGGTTGAAATTGTCCATGTAAAATTTTTGCAAAAAATTTAAACCCAGTTAACAGGACTGAGTTCAACCCAGAGAGGTTACGCTTTTGCAACCTCGTTCCCAGGCTCTTCCCTCTTGTTGAGGTAAGACCCTGGTCGGGGTTGGTCACGTGACCCATAGAAAATTGATAACCTGAGAGGGGGATGGAAAAGTATCAAATAACATGTTTCCACTTCCGCACCTCACACTTCGATTGCAAGGAGTGACCGTTCTGTACGATCATCTTTGAGAATCATATTATATACTTCAAAATACTTGCTAAATTGGTTTCTGTTTGCTTTTAAATTATACAAACATGCTAAACTGTAGATTCTTATAAAACAAACAAGTCAGAAAATCAAGCAACGAAAAAGCATGATCGTATATGCTTGAAAATATTTGCCCTTTTATTGTCTCGGGGTTCGGGCGCAGTTTCATTTCACGCGTACGTTTCTGTATCTGGCTCTGGTTCAGATACGTATAATATTCTTATAATATGCCATTGAATTGTTGTCATATGGAAACGGTATAAATTTTGTTAAATAGTGGTCTCAAAAGCGACTGTGTAGGTCGTAGGCGTAGCGCCTTGCTGGTCTTACAGCAAACGTTACACATTTGGACACTAACCAAATAGACATCGAATGTCCATTCTATTGATTCTAAAACGGTTCATAGACATAGTGCTCTAGATTTTTTTAAAAAAGGTTATCATCGTTTATATTCAACACCAGGTATAGGAAGGAGTGTTAACGTACAAAATTGTTTGGGATCAACAGTAAAGAATTATACGACAATTCACAACTGTATGCATTTCCTTTTTTGTCTGCACGAGTACCTGTTTGTTGAAGCCAAAATATTGCATAGAATCTCCGATATGAATTATATAGCCATTCACCCTCGCCCCTTGAATGCAAAGGAATGATAGCCGAAAAGGTTTAGCAAAGTATTTTTTATTATATCTGGTATAAAGTGTCCCTACGTTTTATCAGGGATATATATATATATATATATATATATATATATATATATGTATATATATATATATATATATATATATATATATATATATATATATATATATATATATATATATATATATATATATATATATATATATAAAGTGCCGCATTTGTCCTGTTTCCTTCAGGTTATAGAATCTGTTACAAAGCTTGCCCGGGATGAACCCATCTTGTGGGGATTGACCGGATGCGAGTAACTGGTGCAAACCGTTTTCAACTATAATAAAATGGCATAGAGTGCTCGAATAGCACGGCAAGTACTTTCTGCATAATGCACTATGAGCTATATATCATGGTATTTTTTGTCAAGTGTTTGTTTCACTTACGACATATCACTGTTTAACTCAATTACCTCGTATTCCTTCCACTCGCGAGTTACTAAACTACTGTCACATATAGTTTAGCTGCAGGCCTTGTGACCCTGCATGGACGCTTAAAAGGAAAGAATACACACACACAAGGATTTTAAGATTTTATTTACTCAGCCATTACATAATCTCCATAATTTAACACATGAACGAACAGCGGGTTTGAAGCCGTATTCGGGCGTCGTTTACGTTTCCCGCTTCCAGGCATATCAGAGTATCAATCGTTCTTAGAAACTCTGGATCCACCGAGCAAGGACGCCTATATTTATAGAGAAAAGTAGACTAAACTGCGCATGACAGGTAACCTTGTTCAGGGACAGTGACGCGTGATGCCGTGATCAATTATTTATACATGTTTATTCATGTTGCCATATAAATGTCATAATAAATATGACACAGAGTACTCGAATTTCAATATGAAATGAGTGATTATAAAGGCCTGCAGCTAAACTATATGTGACAGTAGTTTAGTAACTCGCGAGTGGAAGGAATACGAGGTAATTGAGTTAAACAGTGGTATGTCGTAAGTGAAACAAACACTTGACAAAAAATACCATGATATATAGCTCATAGTGCATTATGCAGAAAGTACTTGCCGTGCTATTCGAGCACTCTATGCCATTTTATTATAGTTGAAAACGGTTTGCACCAGTTACTCGCATCCGGTCAATCCCCACAAGATGGGTTCATCCCGGACAAGCTTTGTAACAGATTCTATAACCTGAAGGAAACAGGACAAATGCGGCACTTTATAATCACTCATTTCATATTGAAATTCGAGTACTCTGTGTCATATTTATTATGACATTTATATGGCAACATGAATAAACATGTATAAATAATTGATCACGGCATCACGCGTCACTGTCCCTGAACAAGGTTACCTGTCATGCGCAGTTTAGTCTACTTTTCTCTATAAATATAGGCGTCCTTGCTCGGTGGATCCAGAGTTTCTAAGAACGATTGATACTCTGATATGCCTAGAAGCAGGAAACGTAAACGACGCCCGAATACGGTTTCAAACCCGCTGTTCGTTCATGAGTTAAATTATGGAGATTATGTAATGGCTGAGTAAATAAAATCTTAAAATCCTTGTGTGTGTGTATTCTTTCCTTTTAAGCGTCCATGCAGGGTCACAAGGCCTGCAGCTAAACTATATGTGACAGTAGTTTAGTAACTCGCGAGTGGAAGGAATACGAGGTAATTGAGTTAAACAGTGATATGTCTTAAATAAATAATATAATATATATATATATATATATATATATATATATATATATATATATATATATATATATATATATATATATATATATATATATATATATATATATATATATATATATATATATTTATATCTTAAAATTAATTATTGCTACTCAAGTTTCACGCCTTATTCAAGACGATCTTCTTCGATTGTGTTTTATTATTATTATTATTGCCTGAAGATCGTCTTGAATAAGGCGTGAAACTTGAGTAGCAATAATTAATTTTAAGATATAAATATATCTTGCTCTACTTTTGTATTAGTGTTGAGCACCTATATACAGGGTGTATCAAAAAAAGCGCAATCCTGGACTGAAATGTAAATTGCTAAACAAATAATAGACGAAAACGTTAAAGTTTACATTCATTTTAAAGCGTAGCCATTCAGCTTTCTAACAGTGGGTTGTTTCTTAAATTTGACTCATTGGTTCGCGGTTAATAATACTTTACGTTATTGCGATTGGAGATTAAAAAAATTGAGATGGAATAACAATAAATCGTTCTCATGAAAATAAATTTTATTAACTGGATTGTAACAATAAGTATAATTACGGCTTTTCTTCCACTATTTTTAACTCAGTTTGAAACTTCAAATGCGATATAATTTTTGCTTGGACCATCTAAGCTGACTGACATCAACTTGCTATAATTTCTGTTTACATTACATCGCAATTCGATGACACTCTGGCTCAGACACCAGAATGTTTTGACGATTTTTAGCATTCGTTTAGGATTTTTAAACAACCTGGTCTCTTTTAAAATACTTTTAATTTGTTCTGATGTGGTTTTCCAGATGTAGTGACGACAACATTAAAGTTTAAAGAAGAAAATTCTAACATTTAAACCGACTAAACAATAACATAGTAAACTTGCATAATTAAACAGCAACTAAAAATGATAGGTTTTACTAAATCTTATCCTGTGCAATTATTACTAGCATTGGAGACAAGGATAATAGTTTGTTTGAAAGAGAAAAGAACAGGCTTTGAAGTAAGCCTAAAAGCGTTTAACTAGAAATAGTATTTCGAAAGTTATTAAGCACAAAAGATGAATTGCGTTTATTTTGATACACCCTGTATATATATTAATATGCGCACGAGTCCAGCTCATAGAATTACTTAATTAATGAGTTGTAATAAGCTTTTTAAAGTTTCCATTGATGGATAGGTTGTTTGCCTCTAATATGGTTTGGTGAAACTGCTAAAATGTCGTTTCAGATACAGTATACGATAAAGATTAAAGTTGATTTAAAAATTGATGACTCACAGCGGCATATACAAGTCGAAAGAAGCTGTCGGGTTATTCTTCAAATATAAAACCCTGAATGGGCAATGGCAATGAAAAGTCTCTATAAGGTTTATAATGTACCTGCTGTAAATTACTGTAATACACAAAATATGAAATAATTTACTATGAAGTACAATACCAGTGTCTGGTGTAATCTGGTGCATATATCTCCTAAATATATTCAAGTTCTATGTACCGCACGCACGGAAACGCACAGTGAAGTCTTGGCTAACGTCTGATGAAAGATAGCTATACTTCGAGTCTTCGACATAATCATTCTTGATCGTTGAGTTTCAGCAATGTAAAAGAAAGGAATTTTACAGTCCATAACGGGTTTTAATCCTGTGCTTTCACAGCCAAGATAGCACTATTGTTTACACACAGTTAGCGATGTTTGGGAAATTGTGTTGTATTGTATTTTAATTTCACATCCCTTAAAAGGCTTTTCAGCGAAATTTTACATAATTGATCTAAATTTTTATACAGCATAATAATGGAGACACACACATAACAACACACAGTCGCACAACACACACACACACACTGTCACACACACACACACACACACACACACACACACACACACACTTGGTATCACTACATAAAAATATATGCTATTTACATCAAAATTTCTTAAGATTGGTCCTAAATTTAAATGTTTCTACAAGTCTCTGTTTTAAAATATGTTTGAAGTCTTTCGTTGTTTCGCAGGCCCTAAGTTCTGGTTTTAAGGAATTCCAAATTGTGGCCATTCTGAATTTGAAGGATCGTTGCCCAGTTGCTGTTCTGTGTAAAGGAGTTTCAATCATGCTCGAGTTCCTAGTAACGCGAGATGAAATGTCACCTCGTCTCACAAACTGTTCAGTTAGGTATGCAGGTGCGTTTCCTGTCATGCATTTAAATGCCATGACTGCATCACGAAAATATAAATACTGTCGAACTGGAAGCCACTTTAGTTCTTGCAGGATTGGTGTGACATGATCGTATTTGCCAACTCCACTAACTATTCGACATGCAAAGTTCTGCACTACCTGTACCTTATTTAAATTTGTTTGAGAAGTGTCGCTCCAGACTGAAGAGCAATAATATAATTTTGAAAAAACTAGAGAGTTAATAATAATTGTTAATGTGTGTTTGTCAAAGCAATGTTTCAAATCTTGAAAGCATCCATTATAAAATAAATCCTTTGTTGAATATCGGACAGGGTACACTTCAACCATAAACAACCATATCGTTCATTTAGTAACGTTTGATCGATCAGTAGTCGGTATAGAATTGGGAAGACATATATGTTTCTACGGCGATGCGTGCTCAACTTCGCAAGGCAGGCTCGTGTGGAGTCCTTTCCTTGGAAGTGAAATATGATCCAGCTTCTCGCTTGAAATGTACCGAAACACTTATTATTGATCACATTCAGTATAGCAGGAAGTCGTGTCATGATGAATACGAATTTAAAATCGTTCCTTTCACGATTTCTTGTTGCAAGTTACATTTTTATCACCCGAAACTATAACACATAAAATTGCAATTTTCCAAACGCAACAAACAGACTCCTCTACTAGCCCTCCCTGAGATCAATTCAATTTACCACGCAGAATCTGCGGGATCACGTGACCAGCCCCGACCAGGGTCTTACCTCAACAAGAGGGAAGAGCCTGGAAACGAGGTTGACGCTTTTGTTCCTGTCAAGAATGCATGGGCAAAACAAGGAAACAAGAAAGTAGAAACTATCAAATTTGTTTGGAAGCACGGTTGTCAACAACCATGCAACAACCGAGTTCTTGCATTGGTCTTTTCATCAGTAGAAAGACCTCCAAATTAATCCAACAATGTAAGTTCAGTATAGTTACACTGCATCACTATCAAGAGTTTTATACTGTATGCTTTTGTAGTAAATAGTTGTTGATTCCGTCATCCTAAAAATATACAGTGGCATGGTCTTTCTATATTTTCTACAATTATATAAAACACATAGGAAAAACTGCGTACTAAAGCAAATAAGTAACCTTCTGTTGACTGACAATCTGATGATCGAAAGACTATGAATCTTTTAACATACTGACAGCCTATAAAGTGTATATGAATCATAAGCATGAAATATATAATATGCTTGCTATACCTTCAATTTCCATTGACACATCAATTATGATAAGATCGAATGCACTGATCTAAAAATCAGTGATCGAATGCAGTCGTGATAATCCTTTGTGTCGCATTTTTCGAGGCTGTGAGTACTCTTTCCACCTCGAGTGTAACCTACCAGACATCAATGCTTGCCCGATTTGCAAATATCCTCTCAAGTCCAAAGCTTTGGCCAACGAGGCAGGCATAAATTTCGAAAAGAAATTGCCATTCATTGAGACGGCGATTCTTCTACTTTAAGGCCCTGTCACACAATTGCGTATGAGAGAAACGTATGAGAAGCGTTTGAAAATTAATGAAATAATTTTCATACGCACAAAAATCCTTTGAAATGCCAGCGTATGAGTACCGTACATCTGGCGTACCTCTAGCGTATATTCAGCGTGTGCCGAGAGTATGCTTATCGTAGAAAGCATACGTCCGATACGCACAAAATTTTTGAACATGCTTAAAAAATATTTTCTGCCTCGCGGTATGCCAGCGTATGCCACCGTATGCGACCGTACTTGAAACGTATAAAACCTATGCCTAACTGAGGCCTAACGTACCCCTAGCGTATGTCAGCGTATACCAGCGTATGAGTGATATTTTTCATACGCTGGCATACGCTAGTACGATACGCAATAGTGTGACAGGGCCTTTACTTTACTTTAATGCTATATACCACTGCTGGAAAAATTATAGTCGTGTAGTGACCGATTGCCACAAGGCATTTTTTAATACCCTTCCTCTGCCCCACCACTGCCCCACCACGGCCTATTGCCCCAAAGCCAGGGTCCTAGGACCTGTATTGAGTAAATTTGAGTAAATGAGTTTAACATTGAAAAAAAGTTTAAAAAAAATTTGTTGGTGAGCATACTTAATTAAACTTGTGTTATATTTGAATGTTTAGCATGCAATTTATTACATATTTCAGAATTTTTTGTCAATGTGTTCTCAGAATGCAGGAAATGCTATTTCAGAGACCCAAATTTTAAAAATTGTGGGGGCATGCCCCCAGCTTCAACCCTCCCCCCTAGCTAACCCGTGCCTGTCGTACTCTGCTCACACCTTCGGCTATAGCATACTATGCTGGGGGGAGGGCAAGGAAAATGGGCCCTTTGGCAGTTTTGCTCCACCAGTGAAGATTCCTTAAAAAATGTCCTGGATTGCCAGAAAATTTAAATTAATTAACTCCAAAATCGATTCTTTCTCAAATTATAATGCCCCAAGCCACTCCTAAATATTTCCGGATATACAGTATGCCTTCGCTTCACTTCCTTTAGAATCATAACACGTTTTTGACCTATTGTAGAGTAACCTTGCCTACGCCGTTTTTTGAATGCGGATAATTTCAAAACTAAGCGATGAAACGCAAATCCCAGCGGCTAACTTTTCGAAAATTATACATTTTCTAGGATTTCATTGACATAAGTCCAATAACTTAAAAAACCAGGCGCCCCCAAGGCTTTATTTACGACTGTAATTTTCGTGTTGAAATACGCGTCTAAACCGGAAGTAGTAAAAATGTACGCGTTCTGATTGGCTTAGCGCCAAAAGGTAAACCAATGCTCTGATTGGTCGAGAACAATATTCGCCCGTGTTGTTAAATATTCCCTGCATGACATGCGTGCCAAAATACAACTACAGTGTACACTACTTATATCAGAAATTTGTGTGCTAAATTTTTAATGTATTATAATCATATGATAATGTATACGTTAAAAGTTTATTTTTAGTATATAATGTGTTGGAAGTTCGATAACATTGGACAACGTTTTGATGGATGAATACTTAAGTCTTGCTGCTGGAAAAACACTGTCCTGTCCATAAATAGATACTGATTTGTAGATTAGAATTACTATATATACTAAAACAACTGGCAAATTTGGACTTAGGCCAAGGGACAACTTCTCTAAACCGAGATGACACCAGTTCAACAGAACATTGTAAAAAGGGTTTTCCGCGAGTCTTGTAAATACTGGATTTTACATTTTGATCCTATCATTCTGAGTTTTTGGTTCATCATATTTCTGAATTTGCAATCATTTGGAAAAGGGCTTGACTTTTGCTTCGACGCATCTAAAGAAGGTGGGTTCTGAGTAAACGGGAAAAGTTTATTTAAAACTTGTGAATGTTCTATAATTATACATAAGTCTAACTATGAAATTTACATAAATGCCAGGAAGTGCAAATTTTTGTAATAAAGAATTAGTCTACAATAGATAACTACTTTTATAACAAATTTAACTCGCTGAAGGATGCTAAGTTTCTCCTGAGCGGGTGGCTACCAGGTGGCGCAAAAAGGTTCTCCTCATGAGCTTCATTTAGTATTAATAACTTAAAAACTAAAAGGATTCACTGCATTCCAGCAAGGTGCATTGCATTCTGTGCTTTACTTTTGATATAGGCCTACGCCGTGTGTATTTTCATGCAATACTGACCGATGTAGTTGCGTTTAAACATGAGTAAGCACATCTGAAAGTACTTATAATTAGCCAAAAACGGCCTATTAAATATTAATGCGGCAATGACCTGTTTTTAGACGCTTTTAATACAGAGAGAAAGTACACCTTCGTTTGTTTTCAGAGGCAAATATTAGTATGCATCACGAAATGCAGATCTTTGGCAATTTTGCGTTAGATATTGTCCAACTATTAGATGTTTTCCACTGTTTTTGCCGTTCTCTGTCGACCATTTTGTCGTTTGTTGAGATTGTGGCAACTCCCCTCTCGCACAAACGTTCGAAGCGTTTTTATAACTATTCGTTCTCTGGGGCAGGAAGATTAGTCTAGCAACTTGCCCATGCAACGCCCTATAATCTCACCAGTATATGTTATTTATACCCTTGAATACTCTCCACTTATCCGAACTCTTTGTTCCAGACCTTCGTTAATTAATTTAAATGAGGCACTGTTATAAAGAAACAAGCGACGTTTAATTCTTTCTGTGGATTCAAATGCGATTTCCCAGGGACATTGATTATTTAGAAAAATTTTTTTTAACAAAAACAGCCTTACAAGTTTATTTTCATGCATTCATAAACATCTTAAAACAAAAATAAAAGAGCATAACCATCCAATGAAATTTTTACTTCAACTTCACTTCATTGAAACGAATAAAATGGTAACAAAAATGGCGGTTGCCATAGAGTATTTTAATAAAACACAAAACAATAGGCACCACGAAAATTGTAAACATTTTTATTCTTTACGTTTCGACTATCATTTATATGACGTTATCAAACTTTGAACGCGCAAGCATCTAGCTTACAAATAGTTGGCTTTTCAAAATAAGTGACTTTCTTTTGAAGATGACTAAATTATGGTCGAAACGTAAAGAATACAAATGTTTACAATTTTCGAAGTGTCTATTGTTTTTTGTTTTATTCAAATGGCAACGGTTATCAAATTAGTTTAAAACTCTTTCTCAGCAACTGGTTTCGCATTACATTTCGATTCAATTTTTCTTATATCTCGGCGAGTATTTACCCCCCCCCCCCCTTTAAAACAAAGGACACCATTGAAATCCTCACAAAATAACCTTTCGAACGGGGGGTCAAGTGCCATCAAAACAGGCACAAACCGAAACAATCATATATTTATACTCACTGCTTGGCCAAACATTCCGAGGGGCATTTCACTCCAAAAAAGCGTACGGGATTTTCGGATTTTTAAAATTTTTAAAAATCCGCGGATTTTTTAGCGGATTTAGCGGATTTTTCCCGGATTTTTTAGCGGATTTTTGAAGAGAAAATCTTTGGATTTTCCGGATTTGTTTGGATTTTCCGGATTTGTTCGGATTTTTTCTGGATTTTTTTTAATTATAGCGGATTTGTTCGGATTTTTTCTGGATTTTTTTTAATTATAGAGTTATAGAGCTAGTTAACGTTTTGAACAAATAATCTTAAGTTGTACGACGTCGACGTTGTGCCAGGGCGTCAGGGTCGAGCAGAGGACTGGGACTAGGACCACAGCCTTCGTCATTTTATTTAAAATTCAAACAAGTACTAGTTCATTATTCTTTCAAAAACAGTAAAAGACAATGGTGAATAACTTTTGGTTTTGTAATTATTTTTTACAACATAACGTCATTGTAACAAGAACACATATTTAGTAGTAATAGGCTAAAAGTTTGCAAACTTCTCCAGCTGTTAGTGACACTGAGTGTCTTAAAAAGTTAAGCATCCAATCTACATGTAACTTACAAGTCGAATGTCAATTTCGTTTCCATTGTGGTAAAACTTTCCTTACGACGTCAATTGCTAATGAAAACGAATTGTCAGAACTTTCAATCATTGTAGAATCGTCAATGCTTGCAATGTAATGTGTCAATGAGATGTAGCGCCAGTTGTAAAAATACGTTCCAGAGGTTTGAACTCAACGACGTCAACCCTGCGATCCTGAGAGATTCGAGTCCCTTGGAACCAATTTGCGAACACACCAATATTCTTGTATGTTGCCTTGGTCAAATCGACAAAATCAGCGGAATACTGCCTCTCCCTTTTATTACCCTGCATATAAGAGAATTCGATTATTCTACCAACTAGACATTTTACTGCGCAATCGATCCTGATGAATACACAAAGATCTCCCGCCCGTACACATTGCATGGGTCCACATTTGTTAACTTCTAGTCTACATTTGTCAACTACAAATATTTACCTTCAATCTCGCCTTTAACACTTCCAGCTCTTTGAGTTTCACACACGACGAACATTTACTTAAACCGGGAATATCTTCTGCCTGTTCAAGTTCACCTGAAACATGTTTTTAAAATGCTCTTATAAAACTTCAAATATGCTAAATACATGAATAAATTACAAAGTGACCTTGTATAATCTTGAATTTACATTAACAAATTTGACCATGTGCCTTTTATATTAAAAAAAACTTAGCGTATACTCGAGCGTATAAATGGAAATGTAGAGTGGTCCAATAATTACGAAATATAAGAAATATAAACGCTTACCGTGATCGCTGGCATAGCTTTCGCTGTCCGCCATTTTGAACGTGGCAAAGAACCTTTACGAGTAAATTACACCAAGTACTTCATATATTTTTTTGTGGATTTGCGGATTTTTTAAGGAGTTTGAAGGATTTCTGTGGATTTTTGAAGGATTTCTGTGGTTTTTAAAGGATTTTTTGGATTTTGATGGATTCAACGGATTTTGGGGATTTCATGGATTTTTTCCGGATTTTTTGACGAAGTGTACAGGAGTGAAATGCTCCTCGAAACATTCTGTGTTTCATATCGAGAAAAAGTTGAATATTTTCTAATCGTTTTCGTCATTTTTAGAAAGACTATATGCGTAAAATACTCTTTGTATTCAAGCGCTTTCGTGGAGAAAGTTTCGTTTGAATACGGCGAGTAGAAATATTTATTTTTAATTTTTCAAAATATCGAGTTTTACTTGCACGCTCGTGCATTGCGCAATACTTGGCCAATGAGGAGCTCCTTTAGCCGAGATGGCGTCAAATAGCTCCTTTAGCCGAGATGGCGTCACGCGTATGGCATTTGCAGGGTCACGCGATACAAATGTCGCATTGTTTTGACATTTTTAAGTCGTATTTCCGGTTAGGATTATCGCACACTCGGAGCAGAAATGTAAATCGGGCAGTAAAAGATCACAATTTAAAGATAGAAGCTTGAAAATAACACTATAAATAGTGTTTTGAATAATCGAACAATGCTATTACAATGAGCATACGTCTCAAGGGGCCGAAGTTATGTTCGGCGTATGTTATGTTTGTAATTTGTTAGTAATATTGCGTAATTTGATCATATACGAGCTCGCTTGACTTTCAAAGCTCATAAATCTCTATAATGTTGCCACTAAAACTATCGTTATGAATTAGTATATATTTTTACACTGAATCGAATGGTGGTATTTTCATTTACATAGCGTTTACTGAACCGAAGATATGAACGAAAAATCGTAGAACGTGCACGTTCTAAGCGTAATGGTATGTGCTGAGAAAGAGTTTTAAATTAATAGGCCGTTTCTAGTTGATTCTCGAATTTTATATAATAAATTTTGTTTTTCTTGTACATTTGGCTGGAATTTAAACGTTACAGGCATGAAAACAGCCTTACAAGTTCATTTTCATGCATTCCCAAAGATCGTAAACTACAAAAATAAATAGCACATCCATCCCGAATAAAATGTCTAACTGCAACTTCACTTCATTGAAACGAATACTTATACAATAAAATTGCAACGGTTATCAAATTAGTTTAATAGGCCGTTTCTAGTTAATTCTAGATCTCGACACTTCTTTTTTTAAATTTTGGTTTTCTTGTACATTTGGCTGGATTTTAAACGTTTTCACTGGAGCAGTTCGAAATTCCATAGAAAAAACTAAATTTTCAAAACCCCCTAAACGTCCAAACATCATAAAATGTTTTGTATAGACTAAATTGAATATGATGATTTTAACTCTGGCGTGCATTTCTGGCGAATATGAAGAGGAAAAATGGATAACTAACCTGCGAACAGGCTCTCAAGGTGAATTGAGAGCCTGCGTGCACTGATGATATACAATTTTGAAAATCTGCCCCGTAACGTTCGTTTTTTCCAAATATGGAATGTCTATCCTTATATGGTGTTGTTTACAACTTTCGTGCAAACTAAATTTAGACTGTTTTTCGAAATATAAGCCATTCAAGCAAAAGTTTAAATGTTTTAAATACTGTTTTCTCAAAACAGAACATTTCGTGCTTTGAGATAAGATGACCAAGACCAGTTTGATCAGTTAATATTTTTTATGCATAGTGCTTCAGCAGTTGACATATATAGAGCTCAGCGGAAACATGTAAATTACAGCATCTGACCAATGAGAATTTCGCGTCACGATTTGAGACGCAGGTATTCAAATTCATTAGTCATCGATGCAGGCACTCAATTCACCTTGAGAGCCTGTTCGCAGGCTAATGGATAACGCGAACTCGGATCGGGAGAATACAACTTTTAATTCGCGGCAAGCATATTTTAGATGCATCTACAGTATTTATTTATTTATTTATTTGCTGATTCGCCCAAGATATTGAAATTGCACATAAAAGAAATAAACTATTTACAAGAGATGGGCTAGGAGCCTATTAGAAACCATAAGGCTTTTGTTTTATAGGCCCCTAGGTTATAAATTTAAACTAATTAACAAAATAATATGCAACATCAGTTCAAGTGCTTTTAGGAGAAAGGAAAAAGAATAGTTAAATATTATATGATATGATAGTAAGTTATATTTACAATTCAATTTTTGATTTAGAGTTTTCCTATACTTACAGGAATATGTTATTCTATTAATTAAATTTAGATCTGAGAAGTACTTTTTCATTATTGTCTTGAAGGAGTCGTAAGAGTTAGCAGGTTCTTTATATTAAGTGGGAAGATTATTCCACACTTCTATACCTCTATTAGAGAGAGTGTGTTTTGTGTAATTGGTTCTATTGCTCTTTTTGTGTAGCAATGACGAATTTCTAGTGTTATGATTATGAATTTCCTAAGTACATAAGTTATAGCAAATGAATGAACAACGACTGTGACAACAACAGCGAGAATTTGTGTAGGTAATCATGCGATGGCGAGCACAATTAGGTATTAATAGTACGAGTGATTTTGGAAATTTTGTCAAAATTGGACGAGCCGCCGGGGCGAGTCCAATTTGGCAAATTTCCAAACATCACGAGTACGATTAATCCCTAATTGTACGAGCAACATCGTATGATTACTTGTTTATTATTAGCATGACAAAATTGGATACGTACTTCTCAATTTCAACATCATATTCTCTCGCCAAAGGCCCAGTCCTGCCAGACTTTCAACCAAAAATTGGTGCTTTTGTTTGTATTTTCATTTAATTCTTTTGTTTAAGCAAAATTTGGTGCTTTTGTTCGTATTTTCATCTAGTTCCTCGACGGCAATTTCATTTCACGCTTGTGTTTAAAATACCTTTCCGCCATTTTGTTTGTTTTGGGAAAATCATTAATTATTGTACTGCAGTACAATCATAGTTAATAGAATAGATTGTTTGGAAACTCATTAGAATAACAATATAACTCATTATCTATGTTAGTCAACGTTTATTTATAAATCTGGTCGTTCACCGTCACGTGCGTATTGTATTTTTGCCCAACTAACCAATAGCAATGTCTTAGGAAAGTTGCCTATCCGTGACTCGAACAATAGGGTAAAATGAAAATTGTTATTGGTGGATTTAGCAAGAATACAATACGCACGTGACGGTGAACGACCATGTTTATGAATAAACGTTGACTAACATAGATAATGAGTTATATTGTTATTCTAATTCACCATCTAATTCACCACTAATATTCACCATCTATTCTATTAACTATGGTATTACTATGGTACAATTAATGAAATAAATCTAATAAAACACGACATGCGAGTTTATCTGAAACGGTTTCAAACACGACTACAAATTCAATAGATATACTGCCTTATTAGTACCCTTTATTTAAAGATTACTAATGAGGACACGACTACAGTAGATACTGCCTCATCAAAAACAGCATTGACACTCAAGAGAAGGCGAGAAGCTCACATTGAATACGGGCGTAAGTCTTAATAATTGGATTAGTGTTTTTCAATCAATCCCTTGAGATTTATAAAGATATAGCGAAATTAATTATGTCAAGATCAGGGGCGGATTCAGCGTCTCAATCTGACCGTAGCATTTTGGATGAAATCAACATGCGGGGCCGAAGGCCACGCCCTACCGAGGGGGGTTTGGGGGCATGCCCCCCAGAAAATATTTGAAATTTGAACCTCCCAAGTACCATCTCCTGCATTCTGAGCATCGAAATTAGATTTAAAATTTGTAGAAAAGTGCCTGTCTTTCACACCAAAATAAGAAAAAAACGCACAAAAGTTACAAAATTTATTCATTAACATACCACTTCGAACAACAGATTATCTTCAAAAAGTAAGATAACAGTAGTTCGAAAGTTTTCAAATGTACATCATCTTGAAACAGCGGCCCAACGACAGTTAGGGAAAATGTTTATCTGGCTAAGCAGTAGCATATATAGATCATCCCGAAACAGCAGAACAACTTATGGCAGTCAGGAAAATTATTTTCTGTACTGTATATAGATTATCTCCAAGTTATAGGAAAAATGTTTATTTGTAGATCATCTTTAAACAGCAGCACAACGGTAATTAGGAAAAATGTTTATTTGTATATGTTTTTTGTACTAAAATTCGAGCAGTTTTGCAAGAATTCGCGCGGAGCTGGGTGCGCAAATTTTAGTACTGCGGGAAATATAATCCGCGCGAAATGCTTTGCGGTGTAATATTCACTCGTTGTTAGTGAATAATATAATAATTATAATGTAAGGCAATACCATATGCGAACCTATAATATATGGGATGCTAATAAAAATTAGTTATTGTTATTGTATTAGGCAAATGAAAACCATACATTTTGAAGTTTGAACTTTATACGCTTTACTGTTATCATGAATTTTGTTTTGACAAAAATTGAAGTATTTGTTGTTATAGCTAGTTCTATTAACAAACCAAAAAGAACCAACACGGAAAATTACTTGCGCGAATTTAAAGCTGCGCGAACAAGTTTTGCGAAATTGGAATGCGCGAATTTAAAGCTGAACGAAAATGAGTATACGACGCGAATTTTAATACAAGTAAGGTATACAATACATGGATTTGAAACATCTAACCATATATTTATGATACGTTATCCCAGGAAGCAGGCTCAGCTGTTGTAATTCTAAACTCTGTTAGTATACATGTAAACTACAATATAATATATCGGAGTATATAACTATTTCTATAAATTTCATTTACTCTACTCACTAGGCATTATAGACTACAACAGGTCTACAACTAATAATTACATGAGCAAAGTCTAAGATATAAAATATATAGGAGATTAACTTGTACCATAGTCAAAAAATCGTGTCAGATTTCACAATGTCGGTAGCAAAAAATAAACGCTCCGCAAAAGAATTAAATAATTCTGTTTTGAGTACTCCTACTAAGCCAAGTACTAAGGTACAGAAAAAAGAAATTGATGACGAAGTGGTCGAAAAAAAATGGGATCTAGAATCGCTATTTAAGCTAGTTGAGAGCATGAACAAGAAACTGGACAAGCTTGAATCAATCGAAGCGCATTTAAAACACTTGGATCATGATATCACTGAACTTAAACACTCGCTATCTTATACGCACGATACAACTGAAGAATTGAAGTTAAAACAAACCTCCTATGATGATATATTGTTGAAAAATGAAGAAAAAATAGGCAGTCTCGAGAAGTTGGCGTCAACCCTTAAAGAAGAGCTAATTGACCTCAGGGCACGAAGCATGAGGAGTAACCTTATGTTTTACAACCTACCCGAGAATGATGAAGAAGATCCTGAAAAAGTGGTGTCAGAGGTGTTGGAGATGATCAATCCCGAATTCAAGAAGATGGAAATCGAAACGGTGCACAGAATTGGGAAAAAAGGTTGGGTTCGGTGCGACCTATTGTTGCGAAATTCCTCCGCTTCAAAGACAAGGAACTTATCCGGAAGAACAGCATAAAGCTAAAAGGTACCAAGATTGGAATATCCGAGCAGTATCCCAAGGAAATCGCCGAGGAAAGGAAAAAGCTATACCCAATAATGAAAGAGGCAAGACAAAACGGATCAAAAGCAGTCATGATCAGAGACAAGTTGTATATAAATGACCAGAGGTATTTTCCGACACGTTGATAGACCCGTTCAATCCTGCATGTTTAAATAAACTTTAATTTTAGATATCTACAATAATATACACAATGTTTATCTGTTTTTTAATAAGTATATATACCTACTCAGCACGAACTTTAATCAAAAACCAATCTAAATGCCTATATACAGTGTGTATCAAAATAATTCGAATCCAAATTTGGCGTGTAATAACGCAGAATATATTTGACAAATTCGGTTGGTTTTTACACCATTGTTAAGTTCATTTATTTATCTTTCAAATGACATGCTGTACGCGTCATTTAGTTGGAAAATGAAGGAGTATTGCTTTGACAAAAAAACGTCCATAAAAATCACAATTTTCCGCCGATGGGAATTGGACATTTTTTCTTTCAAAGTTAGTCCCACAAGGCTTTGAAATGCTAATCATCACTGAAAACTGAAATGCAAATTTAACGCGAATTTCTTCTCGTTCAACATGTTGAAAGCATAGGAGCTTAAATCTCTTTAAATGAACATGAATTTATGTAAATTTTGCTACATAACAGTTTGTTGATTAATTAAATTTGCATTATCTTTTGTTTGTACGTCTCACTTCGAATTCCCATTGGCGGAAAAATTTGATTTCGAGCAACCAGTTTTAACACACGATTTCTTGGTCATTTTTGATCTTATTGATATAAGAACGATATAATCGGAAACCTAATAGGCTATTCTTGATTGCCATATAAAAATTATATGGTTTACTTTAGTATTTTATAAACAGCAGTCTGTCAAATTTTGATTCGAATTATTTTGATACACACTGTATAATGATCAAACGATAGAAACATATTGCTACACGTGCAACTTGCAAATTACTGATAAGTCAATTAAATGTTATATATGTGGCAACATTTTTCACACAAAAACAGGATGCACTAAGATTAGAATCAATGACCTAAAAAATGTGATATCAAATAATGATTCGTTTGCATGTCATCAATGTTTGGAATCCTGTTTTCCGTTTAATAACCTAAATAATCCTGATTTTTTACAAACTATTGAAAACTCGACATCAGAGATTGATATGGACAGAATTAATAATTTAGTATTTGATCCGTTTAAAAGTTTAAATAATAGTGAAACTGAAAACCTTGACGAATCTGCAATTAATCCGGTAATTGAAAATTCTTATTATACCACCAATACATTTAATAACTTAATAGAAACTAAAAATATAGCTTCAAATAACTTATCACTACTGCACCTAAACATAAGAAGCTTAAAGAATAAAGTCGACTCTCTTCAAACTTTTCTAAATATACTGAAATTAAAATTTTCACTAATAGCGCTTACAGAAACTTGGCTTAAAGACAACATTGACATAAACTATGACATACCAGGATATAGCAGTATTTACTTAAACAGGAAAGCAGATAAATCTGGCGGCGGAATTTGCGCATTTATAAGAGATCACATTGGATTTAAAATCCTCGATGATATCAATGGTATAACAACCGGGAAACACAATGTAGAATTTTTATTTATTGAAATCCTGAACCATAATAGCCCTAATGTTATAGTTGGAATTATTTATCGACCACCCAATAGCAAATATGATGAATTTGAAAAAGCTTTACGTGAAATCCTATCGAAAGTAGATAGAGAAAATAAGCCTTGCTATCTAATGGGAGATTTTAACATTGATTTACTCAAGTATGAAAACTGTTCTTTTGCAAACAGATTCTTCAACCAACTAACATCCTCTGCGTTTCTCCCCCTTATAACTAAACCAACGAGATTAACTGAACATACAGCAACGTTAATTGACAATATATTTTGCAATCAAGTTAGCTATCAACAACAAATTAGTGGAATATTATTTAACGATTTATCGGATCACCTACCAGTATTCTAAATATGTCTAGATTATAACCAAAATCAAGTTGAAAACGGTGTTAAGCTAAGTAAAACTCGACCAATGCCTGATGCAGCACGAGAATCCTTTGTTAATGAATTAAATAATCAAACATGGTCATCTACACTATCAAAACCCGACGTTGAAAAATCTTATGAAGAGTTTCAAAAGTCCTTTCAAGGAATCTTTAACAAACATTTTCCAATAAAAGTGATTAAATTAAAAGACAACATATGCCCTAAGAAACCATGGATAACTAATGGACTAATAAAATCCACGAAAACGAAAACTAAACTATACAGGAAATTTCTTTGCAAGCCAACAGAATTTAATAGAACGAAGTATAAAATATTCTGAAATAAATTAAACCATCTTATAAGAGTCTCCAAGAAAAGGCATTTTCAAAACCGGTTAAATGATGCCAAAGCTGATTTGAAAAGTACATCGAAAATACTAAATGAATTAATTTGCAAAAAAGGAGAGAGAAAACAGCTACCTTCTAGGTTTTCTCTAGAAGATGGCAGGGAAATAAACAATCCAAACACAATTGCGAATAGATTTAATGAATTTTTTGTTAATGTAGGACCAAATTTAGCTAAGAAGTTCGATCAGAATTCTAACAATTTCACCAAGCACCTACAAGGTGACTATCAAAAGTCTATGTTTCTAAAAAGCACTTCAAACAAAGAAATTGAAGAAATAATTGCCTCTATGAAATCTAAAAGCAGCTGCGGAATCGATGGAATAAGTTCCAAACTTATTAAACACATTTCCCATAATATTTCAATACCACTGTGCCATGTTTTCAATCTATCCTTCACACGTGGTATTATACCTCGTGAGTTAAAAATGTCGCTAGTTACACCCATTTATAAGACTGGTGACAAAACCAAATTTACGAATCATAGACCTATCTCAGTCTTACCAAGTTTTGGAAAAATACTAGAAAAAATAATGTTTAAACGATTAACATCCTACATCACTAAACATGATATCCTCTATGACAAACAATATGGATTTCGTAATAAATACTCAACAAGTCTCGCAATGATTGATCTAGTTGACAAAATATCTACTACAATAGAAAACGGGGAATATACTGTTGGTATCTTCTTAGATCTTTCTAAAGCATTTGACACCGTAAATCATAAAATCTTATTGACTAAACTTCATCATTATGAAATTAGAGGTATATGCAATGATTGGTTTGCAAACTACTTGACTGACAGAAAACAGATAGTTAAATATAATGTAACTTACTCAACTGAAAAAACGATCAAATGTGGAGTTCCTCAAGGAACAGTTTTGGGCCCATTACTTTTTCTTTTATATATCAATGATATACATTGCTCTAGTAATCTTTCGTTTATATTGTTTGCAGATGACATCAATTTATTTCGTTCAGGAAAAGACCTGAAACAACTTGAAATAGAAATAAATCATGAACTTATACTTGTGCAAACATGGCTTAAGAATAATCAGCTTACCTTAAATATTAAAAAGACTAACTACATTATATTCAAATCATTCAGGAAAAAACATAATGCAAATCTAACCTTTAAGATTAATGATAAAATTATACAAAATGCTAAAGAAACTAAATTCCTTGATATTATAATTGACGAACACTTAACATGGAAAAGTCATATTGATTACATAACTAAGAAATTATTAAAAGTATCTAACATTCTTTGTAAAGTTCGTCACTACCTAAATAAAAAACATCTCATAACTCTATATCATACTCTTCTTTACCCACATTTATATTACGGTAATATACTATGGGCTAGCAACTATAAAACAAGATTAAAGTCAGTATCAACGATACAGAAAAAGATTCTGAAAATAATATCATTTTTGCCTTATACTTTCTCATCTTCAACCCTTTTTCAACGCTAGAAATACTAAATATTAATAAGATAAATGCTTTTCAAGTTGGCTCATTCACATTCGACGCAGTAAAAAATACACTACCACCTCAATTTGATTCACTTTGCATAAAAAACAATGTTATTCATTGCCATAATACCAGAGGCTCTATGAAATTACACAAACACTACAATAAAACAAACTATGGACTGTATTCCACAAAAAGTGTGGAATATGTTGCCGGAATACATTAAAAATAGCGATAGTAAATACATATTTAAGTGCAATCTAAAATTATATCTTCTTTGAAGATTATTAGTTGTACTCACAAAAAATGTAAATAAAAATAATTTATAACTTTATAAAGTTAATTTGTATTAGTGGACCTCATATATCTTGAACCTGACATTATCTGACACTATTCTCCTTTGTTATATTAGTTTGTTTTTTTAATTTTTTAGGGTGGACTACTAGAAAAGCCCTGACGGGCTTGTTAGTCTTCCTTCCATATGAATTGTATCTTTATATTTTATCAAAACTGTAACTGTATAATGGAAAAATAAAATATCTATCTATCTATCTAACTAACATATTTCACATGGCATGCCAATGGCTATCAAATAGTGCGAGTGCATGGCCATTGATGAACCTATTGATATTGTTCTGCATTTTTATAATAATACGTTTCATCAGCAAATATATGGTAATATATTCGAAGAGCATGAACTGTGTAAAATTCGATATGTTTTTTACATATTTAATATACTATTCATGAGACTGACCTGACACGGAGGTGATTCAAACAGCGCTGTCTTCACAGTTCACATCGCGGGAAATGCAAATTATGCCAATAATCGTACACCAAAAGCTTTCGATCAGAATTCTTTCGCGCACCTTTTCGTTAAATGAAACACGTTTACATTCGTTCATTATACACAGAAAATCGTGGCCGGAGTCCTGTAGAAGCCATATCTTTCTCCTTGGAACGAGCGGCGATTAAAATTTACCGACTATTCGATTACAACGAGGAGCCGACACGACAATAACAAGCCAGCATCGCCCTGAAGTCGATGCGACTATTGCAAACAGTAGCATTTTGCCTCATTCTGATTGGCTTGCTTCGTCTGACCGTAGCAAACCAATCAGCACGCCGTATTTGCGAAGTTTTGCAACTGTCAGTTTCAATCTGACCACTGCAAAAATTTCTAAATACAGCGCTATGATTGGTTTGCTACGGTTAGACGAAGCAAGCCAATCACAATGAAGCAAATGCTACGACTTCAGAACGATGTGATATAGTACTAGTGCAAAACCTGCAAATACAGGCAGTATTTCGGGCGGAAATTTGAGAAAAACCAGAATTTAATTATCCAAAATGAAATAAAAACTCGATAAAATTGTATCAATATGATTTAGTAAATTTTAAAAAAATTGCACCAAGTTTCAATGAAAAAATTGAAAATAACGGCAATTAAAAATAGTATAACGTTTTAGTTTTTAATAACTTTAAAAAAGGTACAACCTGGAAAAATATATCTCAGGGAAAATCTGACCGTAGCATATGCTACGGTTGCAACGGTCTGAATCCACCCCTGAAGATCGACCGAATAATATAAATTCCTCTCTGACCTAGACCAAATATCGAAAGATAACCAACCCACACTTAAACTGTTTTACTTTGTTATTTTCAAAATCATTCACCTTCTTTCTATTACTTATTTTACCATTGAAAAGGTTATCGTTTGGACACTAGAGTGATCAAACATGTTGACGCAAAGTCTGGAGTGGATTGCATCTTACAATGTATGCTTGAAGATGAATCATGCAGATCTGCTAACTTCAGAAAAACTCCGACTTCTGGAGGAGAAGGAAATTGTGAGTTACTCAAAACTGTTGATTCAGAAGAACCGCCAGGGAGTTTAAAGAGCGATGAAAATTTTGATTACTACAAACTACTTCAACCAGAAAGAGTAAGTACTGTCAGAATATGTTTATATATCAAAAACTGGAGCAATTTTCTAACAGCTTTCGAAATAAAATTAAGTTAACTAGGCCTGTGTTATTTTTTGTTTGGATTTTCCAAATACATGTATTTGTTTGTACTATCCAACTATGGCGTGGGCTAATCATGGTGTAAGCAAGATTATATGACGCTATTTTGTTTTCAAGTTCTATATCCAAATTCTAATCCCCGAGCCGTCGGCGAGAAGCGCCATGCGAGGGTACTAATTCTGCCCGGCTATTTACACACGGGGCCAGGAGCGCATGCACTAGCGATAAAGTTCGTCATTTGTAAATTTTCGAAATTGGAAATTTTCGAAACCTTTCTGAGAGCCAAAAAACCACAGGGGGTCCAACTAAGAGCTGTGTTATGAATATGAATAAAACATTAATTAAACGTAATACGAATAAAACATCATAACGTAATATATTTAAATTATTACACTTACTTGTATAAATCATAATGAGTGAATAGCTTCAAACAGGGCGCTTATATATGCTCAGAAACATTCATCGAACGATTGTTCAAATATGGCGAATAAATTGACAAAACGAAAATATTACATGACGTTCCAACGAAATAACAGCAAGGATTGCGGGCGCGCGAGCGAAAAAGCGAGGGAAGAAATAAATAAAAGGGATGAAATCAATATCACGTGACTTTTTAAAATGCTTCTGGACTATCCGTTTAAGGCTTTTGTGGGTGTTTCAAGGCTCAGTCGATGTTCTCTTACATGAACAAGCCTAGTCATTACCAAAAAAGCACTGATCAATCTAATTTATGTGATTTATAACAGCGAGCATTCTTGGCCATTTTCGCGAGATGTGTTCCATAAGTAGCCTGGTCTCGTGACGTAATGACTAAATAATAATAAAACTAAATAATGTAAAAAAAACCCGTTGGTCGCTACATTTAATTATTTCATATCAGCCGGTATAGCTAAAGATTGTTTACTTTCATTAATTAAATTAAGCGCGTAGACGTTGTTGGATTTGGCAGGAGGCGTTTTTGAATTTTCCGAGAGACCAGGCTACTTATGGAACACATCACACGATCGCATTACCGGTGTTTCATCCCTTCTATTAATATCTATTACCCTCGCCTTCCGCTCACGCCCGCAATCTCTGCTGTTATTTTCGATGGAACGTCATGTAATATTTTCGTTTTGTCAATTTATTCGCCATATTTGAACAATCGTTCGATGAATGTTTCTGAGCATATATAAACGCCCTGTTTGAAGCTATTCACTGCAAATACCAGCTCTTATGATTTATACAAGTAAGTGCAATAATTTAAATATATTACGTTATGATGTTTTATTCATATTACTTTTAATTAATGTTTTATTCATATTCATAACACAGCTCTTAGTTGGACCCCCTGTGAAAAAACGTATAAAAACGTCTAAAAGAATTAAGAAAAGTTGCCGACGTTATATATAATGAAGGTAACTAGTTTGTTTTAAATATTGATGTACTGTATTGTTTGTTTTATAATTGATATATTTATAACTGATATAGTGGTGCGATACTGCGAATATCGAACTGATACTATAACATTGCGTATATAAGTGAAAAAAGACAGCATATAATTTCAGTGTAGTTTTATTAATTATCGTTTCTTTTGTATATTAAAGTATTTAAATAAAGAGGAACGCAAAGTTATTTTCATGCGAGAATTTGAAATCAATTTATTTTAAACTCAATGCTTACCGCAGTAATTCGATAAAAGGCCGTTTAGTTTTAAGAACATTTTAAAACGTCATGCGCAGCGTTTGCGGTTGAATTTTACATTAAATTGAAGATTATATTACGTATAATAACATACCTATAGCATATATATGTTTGGGAAATTGATGATTTTGTTATTAAAAATGATATTTTCGTTGGATTTTTCAATATAAAAAGTAAAAATTATCGTGTTACCACGACAACTACTTTCAATTCTTCATATTCAGAAAACATAACGTTTTATCAGTAAGGCGAAGGTTTCTGCATCCATGTATTTTCTGGTTTATCTAGAAATTTTAGCTTTCTCACGAAGCATGAGGACTTGCGAAGGAGACTGTGCATGACGGTTTTTAATGCGAGGATGGACATTGAGCAGCATTAAAAAGGTGGTCTTCCACCCTGATATTTGGAAAAAATGTCGAAATTAGGAAATTTTTGAAACATACATTTTTGAATTCCCCAATTCACGAGCTTTCGTTTGATGTATTGTTCACCCCCTAACTTTAAGTAGAAGTACAACATTTTAGCGATTTCGTAAGGATATGTAAGATTTTTCTCCTTGGCAACGCCTTAGCAACGCGTCGTTGTCCGGAATGAAATCTGATTGGTTTGCTATATAGCGTTATATTTGCATCGCATTGGCTTCCTTACCCCTCCCCTAGTTAGTTGGTACATTTGTTGTCCAACTATAAGCTATTTACATGAAGTATAGGCCATGTAAACCACAAGTTATCTGCGAGCAAACTTACGAGTTTATATCAACACATTTGAAATTCACAACTATCGTGGTCTACAAAGCAACTAAAGTTGTTCTTTTATCGAAGTTATTCTCATTATGTAACGATGGGGAATAAGAAATCATCTGGGTATGCGAAAAAGCGTAAATTGTCTAGCAATCAGTTTCAAAATATGGTTAAAAAGCTTAGAGTTTCTGATCAAGGTGAGACGAGCAAAGCAAATACTTCTGCTTCCGCTCGAAAGATTTCTGCTAGGATTTCGACTGAACATAAGGAATCCATAAAGGAGAGTGTGTCTGGTTTTCGTTTAGTCAATATGGAAATTTTAAAAGACATATTCGAGCTTCTACCGTGTTCAAATTGTCAAAAATTTAACCTTGAATTTCTTGAGGATAATGACAACCGGATGGAATGTGGTGGTCCTATCTTTAATAATTTGAGGTGTTCTTCGTGTAAATGGGAAAATAAATTCTATACTTCGAAATAGAATAAATCTGCTATGAAATAAACAGACAGATGGTTTATGCCATGAGATTTATCGTTGCTGATGTGCTGGAGCTAAACGATTCTGTGGGCTGTACCGGCTGTTGAACATGCCACCACCACAAAGACCCCTTCCTATTCCTTGCACAACAAACCTCTACCTGAAAGTGCAAAGACTGTGTGTGAGAAAACAATAGAAGATGCTGCCAAAGAAATTCATGACATAAAACAAAAGACATCAAATGAAGTTGTTGATTGCGCAGTGTCGTGTGATGTGGCAGTTGGCAAAGGAGAGGGTTTTAGTACCCTAAATGTGTCGCGACAGTTTCCATGGATACCGGGAAAGTTTTGGACAGAGAGCCGCTCAGCAAAATGTGTCACACATCCAAAGACATTGGAAACAGCAGCTGTAAAGGCAGATCATCTGCCAAAATGCAAGTCTAATTAAATGCTGCAAGTATTTTCAATCGCTCTGTAGAAACGAACAAGCTACGGTATTCTGAGTTTTATGAAGATACTTCGACGGGAGGGGGGAGAAGAAAAAAGGGGACAAAGATAAAGCTGAAGAGGGAGAAACATAGCCTCTGAGTGCATTTTGACTGAAAGTAAATATACTCACTTAATAATGTTTTAATACCTGTATATTTAGTGATTTGTATTCAATGTATGTTGTAGGCTATCTTAAACGGTCGTTTTCTCAAAATAGCATTTTCGGTCATCCAGAAATCTTTTAAAAAGGATAATTCAAAAACAATTTAACGAAATGACCTGAAATTTTCTATGTGGTAATATAGATATCCTTTCTTGTTCCTGAACCTAAAATATTATGTATCTTGTGAATAGATCATTAAACAACAGGATTTGAAGCACCCCGCTGTGCTCTAAAAATGGATTTGCCCTATTTTTTTGGTGGAAAAAACAAATGCTACCAGGTTTTCTAGGTTCATCCCCTAGATGTTCCTTTTCTGAATGTAGGAATAAGAGTTATTTGTTTTTTTAGCCCTTCTTTGGTTCTGTATCCTTTTTAAAAAATGGTGACTAAAATCACAGTTGGGGGTCATTATTTTGGTTACTATGGCAACATATGGCTCAAAAAGTATGTTGTTGTGCTCACTTTATCAGGCCCTTTCCAGTCAAAGTACTGGTGATTGATTTGCAGCTGTTTTAGCCATAAATGAAATCAGGGTGGAAGACCACCATTAAAATAAAATATTGTTTAATTTAATTTAAATTGTTTAATTATATTTTTTCTAGAAACCTGAAGATCTTGTTACATCAAGCACCTCTCGTCAGACAGCAGAAACAAGTAGGTATTAGTGAAGAACTTAATTAAGAAGCCTATACAATATGCTGTTACCAACCGTTCAACGACGAATTAAAATGCCAAAAATAACCTACTTAGTAAAAAGTAGGTTATATAGCCACAAAATGATGGAGCGACTGCTGGACGTCAAATTGCACGAGTTGAATCGACAAATTTTGAAGGGTTTTAGATGTATGTTATAAATAGTAATTTAAACTACCACAAAATATTTGAGCGAGGGGTGGGGCGAGGGGAGGTACAACATGAGTGTTAGAGGGGGCTTCGGGCTCCCCAGATAATTAAAAAAGGCCCTGGTTTTTCGCAGCGTCCCCTTTGCCTTCGAAATTTCGACCCATCAGTTATTTCGAGTTTTTTATTCGCGTTAAGTTGGTATGTATTGTACATAAAAAGTCATTTCCATACTTCAACATCGTTAGCAACAATGCAAACTAAAATTTAATGAGACAAGGAAAGCAGAATATTAACGAACGAAATAAATAGTAAATAACTATACTAAATATGGTCACTGAATAGAGAGGGCAAACTCGCCCAAAATTTGAATGTGTCCTGGCTTGCCTTAAATACTGTATTGCCCTACCCAACCAGGAACCACGGTAATTTTCGGTAATTTATTCTTATGCAACTCAGATCAACGTGATAGTACACATTCCTCTCTCCATTACCCTCATTTAATAATACCTTGGAGAAGCACGAAAACGTACCTGACAAAAACAAGCAAATCAGAACGTGGGCTGTCTTAAAACAGAAGGAACTCAACAAGCATATATTCCTGTTTATATATAACGATATCTGAACCCTTTGGGATGGCCCGTGAAGTATACTGACGGCAGTAAAGCAAGGACTCGTTACTCGGTCAGATGATTAACAATTATTCACCAAAGTATACATAAATAGCGCAAGGATACTTGTAGTTTTACCATATACCATAACCAGACAAAATAACAAAAAAAACCGACGAAAATAAAGAATTTGTATTACATTAACTACCGCAATAGTTGTAAATAAAAGGGTTATTGGAAGTTTATTAATTTTATTCACTAGAATTAGTTTTAAAGAATACTTCAACAAACTGCTGCATGCTAAACAAAATTTTGTGGCTTTCTTTGCGTTTCGCAGAAATGCAAATTCGTCTGTAAAGTAACCGGAAGTACACGGAGAGACCACTGCGTGAAAAACACTGTCCACCTCCAAAGTATATGTTAATTGTCGAAGTCTACTGTTTTCTGGTACTCGAGCAGGATCCTCATTTGGATTCAATATTTTTCTCCAATTCCCTTACCTTAATTAACCTTTATTACTTTCATTGGCCACTGTCCTTTCATGTTGTTTTGGGAAAAACTAGCGCACTGTTATGTGCTTTGGGAGATTCATTATATTTTGGCGATAATTGGCATGAAGTTATAATGCATTTGTAATACGTGTAGGACCGTGCACGTTCGGTGAAGCACCATTTGGAATGCAGACTGGAAGGATTCAGGACTCCCAGATAACTGCTTCAAGTATTCACGATCCAACTTTATCAACAACAAAAGGACGGTTGAATAGCGCGACATCCTGGTCTGCCCGTCAAAATAATCTGAGTCAATGGATTCAAGTTGATCTTGGCCGGGAAGAAGTTGTCACATCGATTGGTACGCAAGGTCGGGGTGATTATCCCCAATGGGTGGAGACTTATTCTGTGTCTTATGGTTCCAATGGAAATACGTTCGAGCCTTACAAAATTGATGGTGTTGTTAAGGTTAGAAATAATAATTGGAGTTTTTGAACGCTGTACATGCAAGGAGACAATGTTATCGAGTAAAATATTTCATATTTTCCAGACCGGCCGGATTTCGAATCCGCGACTTTCGAGTTACTAGATGATGCTCTGCCAACTAATCTACACCGTCATGCAGGTCGGATCGAAAACTGGAAACAAGGAATTCTGCACTTAAGGTCGTAAACATGCTCGTTTATCCTTTTCCGGCTGATAATTTCAGCAAATGTAGAAGAAATATTATTCCGAATAAGGAGTGCATAACATTAAAACACACAATTTATAGAACTGAATGGTAATATTATGCACTCCTTATTCGGAATAACTTTTGTTCTATACTTGTTTATATTAAGGTGGCTCCTTACAGTTCCGTAGTATAAATACCTTATTGCGTAAAAATTTCAATTTATAAATTTTATCACTTTATCTATTAATTTTAAGCATTCTTAAGTATAAATTAAGTATTTGGTAGAAAAAATTTGCAATATTCTTGAACATAATATTGTTTCCACGGTAACAGTAGTCTCGCCAAATATGTTTTTTTTGCTATTTTAAGCAGGTTTTTCTTTATTTTCCGAATATTGCCGGTGACACCCCATTTTTAATTGCTGTATAGCCTTCACTTATAATGCGGAGTCTTATCCCTGAAAATAAAAAAATTCTGTAGATTAGAATAGCCAGAATAAAAAATTGCCGATTTAGAGTTTTCCAATCTACAGATTTTTTAAATTTTGATATTCTGTTTGTTGTGTTAAAGAAGAAGTTATTGTTGTGCAAAATTTCATCACATGTCACCGTGCAAAATTTGGAATTACGCCGTTTTATTGTGGTATCTCATTCACTCGGCCGAGAGTTTTTCGAGCTCTGCAAGATCAATGAATTGACATGCGCGTACATCTTTTCGCAGGCGTATCCCAAGAATAACTCGCACAAAAAAGTTTTTAGTCTCCTCGAAATATAAAATATGTGTTGCGTTTTCTACTTACTTAGAAATGCAAATATATTGACTTTTGCATGCTAACTCGGGATAACGCCAAGAAAACAGGTGATTGTGTCGTTTGTATAAGATATGTGTGACATGTATGAACTTTTTGGCTTCTCTACATAGTTCTGTATTCGTGTGTTTTCATGTTGTTGTTGACAATTTAAAACAGTTTGAGCCAGAGCATGACGCTGTTTCACTGAATTCCTTTGCTGTTAGTAACACTTTGAATACATTTACCAGTTGTAAGTACAAAAAACTCTGGATATATATATATATGAACTTATAAATCGCCAAATATTGGAGTAAAAACCTTTTCGCACGTCGGGCCGATCAGCGGTTTTTCACAAGAGTTTGAAAGTTGAACGTTGCATTTTTTATCTTAAAATGTCTTCTAAAAAGACTAGTTATTCATATGTATATGTTCAGGGGTAAATCAGGACGAAGTTTGTTCTTTGAGAACAAATAAGGACAAGGAAGACTCAAAACATGAAAATAAACATGACTTGTGGTTCGGATTTTAGACTGAAAAAGTTGTATTTATTTTTGCATATATTTGTAATATTTTCGCGCGAAAACTCAAGATTAGGTACCAGTCTCCCGATGATGAAAAGTGTATGGAGCCACCTTAATCAATACAGACGAGAATGTTTATGATTTTCAGTATAATCTGTTTTGGCTTAATTTTCGAAAGCTCTGAACGCGACCTTTTCATTAAAGTAGGAAACGAAATTCTGGTCTGGTCGGTCCAGCAATCAAATTAAAGCACTGTTATAGTCCTTATGAAGTTTAGCATAGTGTTTTAAAGAATTACTTTGCAGGTTACGTAATTATATTTTGTTTAGCAAATCATAATTTGATGACTATAAGTTACTAAAAAACTGGAAAGACCTTAAAATTTTGCTCAAATTACTAAATTTTGTGTATTATTTCCTAAACAGGTATTCAGTGGAAATAGTGACCATCAGTCTATCGTTACAAATTCTTTTTCTCCTTCAATAACTGCCCGTTATATCCGTATACAACCAATCACTTGGTATGGTTATATATCCATGAGATTTGAAGTTTATGGCTGTTATACAGGTAAAAGATTTAACATTATGTATTGTTAAAATTATAGCTAGTGCTTATCATAATGTGATGATTGGCTAATTTTTTTCCCTTGCATGGGTTTAGATAAACGCTGTATAAAGACAAATGAATGCACCTTGTCGGGGAATAAGTGAAAAATTGTTGCGCGTTCCGATCGGCTACGTAAATAAATGTATAAAATGAAATGTCGGAAGTTTATAAAAGTAACGTTTCTCCACTTTAAGAAAGAAAAAACGAATAGAAAAATATATAACGAAACTTTTATTGGTAGGGAGGCAACTCCCTGAAACATACAAGCAGAAATTCTACGTTTCGAGCGAGCGAAGGCCCTTCGTCGGGTAGTCGGTGAAAATGTAAAGTAAAAAAAGCAACATAAAATGCTTCCGAAACACTTGCTTTAAATAATGTACGTTACATGTTTGTAATAATTTTTATTTAAATCTCCAATTGCTGACAACCAATGGCTAAATGTGCTTATTTTTCATCCTGCTCGGTTTCTTTTGTTCTTATCGGGGAACATATTCAATATTCCCCTCTAATCACTTTCCTCTAATAATCCCTCTAATATTCACCTGCAATGTCTTTGCAGCACCAAAAATGAGAAAAAACAACATCACGAAGGCAATATGGCAGTAAGAATTATTTCTATTCTGTCTCATTAACGTGACCTCGCAATGTGAAAAATAAGTACATTTTTTTGTGCGCCTCGGTAAATAAATCACATATCCCCTCGTTGCCTCAAAATAACCTATGCATATCACTGATTACACTTGACCGCTGACAAATTATATAATATTACTGCGTGAGATCTAGAATTAATATCAATGGCTAATCTCATATATGGTAACTAGACATTAACTAGAAATACAAGCATGCAGTAACCCCTCGCCAATATTTTCCAAACATTAAATTAACATGAAGTATTCAGAAATGGGCGACACTGAACGCAGACTCAACTTGAAACGCTTCGTGAAATTTTTGAAATGTTCATTCAACTAAACTACATTTGCCGATAAACTGTTTTACACACAAAACAAATTGTTAGGTAATTTTAGTTCAGTCTTCAAATCAATTTGTTCAAATTAAACTTACGGTAATTTATGAAACTTAGAACTTCGTTGAAAAGGAAAACAGTTTATGTTTTTAGGCAAAAAGTTAAAGCAACAAAATTCAAAGCAAACTTGCTGTATATTTCACGATTTCCCATAGTAAATCTTCTCATTTCTTCAAACAAAATTGCTTCAAGCTTGTTGTATATGAAACTATTGTAAATGCTATGGAGTTGATTGCAGTGCTCTAGGCTGGTTTAAATCTTATCTGTCTGATCGTAAGCAAAGGTGCTTCGTGAATGATACACTATCCAGTAGCCGTTCTTATACTTATGGTGTTCCGCAAGGGTCAATAATTGGACCTCTCTTGTTTCTGGTCTATATTAATGATTTGCCGAATTGTATGAATGACGGTTTAGCAAGAATGTATGCCGATGATACTAACATAACTTTTCATAGCCATGATCTTTCTGAGTTGGAAGACGCAATAAATGCGGAATTGATCAATCTAAATACCTGGCTACAATCCAATAAATTAAGTCTTAATATTGCCAAAACCGAACTTATGGTCATTGGCTCCCGTCAGAGACTTGCAACCTTCAGTGAAACCAAAGATTTAAATGTCTTTGTAGAGAACGAAAAGATAAAAAAAGTTCAATCTACAAAGTCATTAGGTCTAACAATCGACGAGCACTTAACTTGGAAAAACCATATCAATAATATTACCAAAAAAATTTCGTCCGGTATTTAGTGCTCTTAAGCGCGTAAGACCTTTCATCAATAGAGAAACGGCTGTGAAGGCATACAGGGGCCTGGTCGAGCCCTATTTTACTTATTGCTCTCCAGTTTGGGATGGTATTGGTTTAAAACTGGGTGAGAAACTACAAAAGCTGCAAAATCGTGCAGCTAGGGTAATGACCAGGTCCTCGTATGAGGTTTCGTCAGCATCCCTACTTTCTGAGTTGGGATGGAGTGTTTTGACAAAAAAAAACCATGAAGCAAAAAGCTATCCTAATGTACAAAGTTAATAATAATTGTGCTCCTCAATACTTGCAGCAGTTATTTACACCCAAAGTGAGTAATTATGATCTGAGAAATTCTCTAAATAAATTGTCTGTTCCAAAACCTCGAACAGACTATTTAAAACGTTCTTTCAGCTACAGTGGTGCTTCCCTGTGGAACAGCTTGTCAGAACAGCTCAGATCAGCCCCTTCTCTCAATTCATTCAAAGTCGAATTGACTAATTTCCTATAGTATACTGAGTATATGGACTCTTGCACGGCAATCGTGTAAAACAGTAATTATTATTTTTATCTTTTGACTAACATTGTATATATTTAAATTTGTGTATTTTATTCTTGTACTGATGATTCTTCCGTGTTGAAATAAAGTGTATGTATACATGTATGTATGTATGTATGTAAACGATTTTCCAAATATATGTCTTTTAACATTGAAATCTTGCTTATCCCACTCCCACAAGCAATCAGCCATATTTTTGAGATCAGTGGGGATGACCACCCACTCAAGTTCGTTGGTCACGCCCGCGATATTTGATGAACTTTAGACTTCGCTAATGCTTTCATTTCCCCGGGTGTAAATAGCCGGGGGGAATTAGTACCCTCGCACGGCGCTTCGCGCCGTCGGCTCGGGGATTAAATTTGATCTACTTTAACGATGTATTTTTGTTCACTTCAACCGCTACTGTCTGCCGCTAGTCACCTAAGCTTACTGAATAATCAGAACAAAATATTTCGTATTGCGCATTGCATTAATTAGGACGATAAAGGGATGAGCGACACATGTTACGCCAAAGAGCTATGATGCACCTACAATTAACTTAGCTTCATAGTTGAGCTTTCATCCATTAGTGCCATCATTATCGAACAACGCTGGACACTTGAGTATTTGTCCAACGACACTAAAATGTCACTGGCTATATAGCGAACTTAGTACAAATTAGGTTGTAGCCACTTATTGATGAAGCGACTGCTGCACATCAACCGGGGACGAATTGACAAAATTAGAAGGGTTTTGGTTGTATTTTATAAAAATAATTTGAACGACACCAAAATAGTTGAGCGGGGGGACACCATGGGTGTTGGAGGGGGATTCGAGCTCCCCAGATAAAAAGTCCCTGGTTTTCCGTAGCTGCCACTTTGCCTTCGACATTTCGACAAATTAGTTAGGGAAAGTACATTTATTACGCCGAGGGGAGGTGGGGGGGGGGGGGAGGAGAATAATTCTTGAAAAAACACACATTTTATTCAGGGCCCTGTTGGCAGGGTTATTGGAAAATTGCGAGCCCCCCCTTCAAGTTTTTAAAATTTTCAATGCCCCCCCCCCAGAATTCGGTATTGAATGAAATTGCCAACGTATCACCTGGCATCTGTTGCAAAATCGCCAGTGCTTCAATTTCTTTACTTTTTATCCCGTTTGTACTAAATATCCCATGAACACAGAACATATCATTCTTAGGAACATATCATTCTCTTGTTTTTGGAAGAGCAGACTAAGGATATCTTAAACTGAAATCGGTTTCGAATACAACCATCAGGGACGTAGCAAAGCATCTGACGTTTGGTTGAAAAAAAACGATTTGTAAGAACGATATGTTCTATATTCATGGAAAATTTGGTAGAAACAGAATAAAAATTTCAGAAGTTGAAGCATGTTGGTGCTTTTGCATGCATTTTTGACAGGCGTGTTGCAGCCTTCTTTTACGTATTCCATGTGGAGCTCCCCCAATGTCAGTTAATTAATATAGTATATACAGTTTGGAAATCATTAGAATAGCAATATAACTCATTATCTATGTTAGTCAACGTTTATTCATAAATATATTCTTTCACCGCAATTTTCAATTTATCATATTATTTGAGTCGAAGATAGGCAACTTTCCTAAAACATTGCTATTGGTTAGTCGGGCAAAAATACAGTACGTCTCATGTGACGGTAAAAAAGACCAGATCTATGAATGTTATTGTTCACTAACATAGGTAATGAGTTAATGGAACAATTGCTCTCCAGCCAGCTAACTGAGCTAAGAATTAAGAGTAGACACAGACAGCTTTTGTGTGGGAGAATAGGTTATGGGGGTGAAGTTCTCCTGTTACAATAAGTGTCACATTATATGTATATTTAACCCAATAGACTCTTTATGGCGTTATATTTCATCCTGCGGGGTATATATAAGGCCCGCTCTGATAACCCGAGGGTAATGGTCCCTATAGGGCTGCCCTGGGGGTAAGGGTCCCCAGAGCACATGCCAGAAGGGTAGCGACCCCCCTCTGACCTTATTAACCTGAACCAAGGGGCAAGGGGTAAGGGTCCCTTGGACAGTTCCTATAACTCGGCCGATTATATTTACATTGAATGAGTCTATGGGCATGAAGGTGACCTTTGGGAGCACTTCAACCCCAAACCATTAAATATTTTATTGCATAACTTCAATAACTAATAACAACAATTATTAATGCTGTACTGTTTTTGATCAATATATATATATATATATATATATATATATATATATATATATATATATATATATATATATATATATATATATATATATATATATATATATAAACCCCAGAACTACCCTTTCAAAAGTGTCGTTTCAGTCCCTTCGGCGCTTACTCTTCGAAAGGGTAGATTCTACCCTTTTCAGAGTGTAGTTTCAACTCCTCAAAGGGTAGGAACGTTACCCTTGGAAAGGGTCGTTTCAGCTATTCGAAAGGGTCGTTTCAGCTATTCAAAAAGGTCGTTTCAGCTATTCAAAAGGGTCGTTTCAGCAATTCGAAAGGGTCGATTCAGCTATTCGAAAGGGTCGTTTCAGCTATTCAAAAGGGTGGTTTCAGCTATTCAAAATGTCGTTTCAGCTATTCAAAAGGGTCGTTCCAGCTATTCAAAAAGTATAAAAAACATCATCACGATATTTAGGGACGATGTGATATGTAAATGATTTCTAACATTCACAAATCAATAAATCGTCGTTCAATATCGTTTTGTGTAAACCTTAGCCTTCAGTGCAGAAAATAAGATGGGACATAATTAAACAGACAAATCTCTCCTTTTAAAAAATGGATTTAATACGTCACTAAATGCTAATTATATACAAGCATAGGCGTAAAGAGAATGCATTAATCCTACACTGACCCAACAGAGCAAAAACTTGAGTAACACTAAGAGGGATTTGGTTATTAGAGTTCATTGCAAACTTAAGGTTGATGTCTCTCTTTCTCTAAACATATCATTGCATTTTTCTGGACTTTATATAAATCCAAATTGTACGTGTATTGGACGAAAAGTAACAGATTTAGACAGTCTAAAAGTTTGAGTTCATGTTAAGTGTCACACAGCACTATTCCTTTCCCAACAACATACATATAACCAAAGTATCAAACACAGAGGTAGGCCTACCACACAAAAAGATTGCAGGTGAGACTGTCGCTTTAATATGGCGGTTCACACCATCAGTTCCCTACAAAATATATTGCATTTATTAATCAGTGCATAGTATTCACAGTTATAAATATTTGTTCTGCAGTGCCTTTTTTAAGGAATTTTCACTGGGGGGGGGGGGGGGG
>CACRXK020000972.1:7636-62958 GCA_902702795.2 Paramuricea clavata | reverse complement strand
GTTGTGTGTGCGGTGTCATTTTTAACCGATTTTTGTTTCTCGATTTTAATCGGACAACATCAAAACGTTTTGATATTATACGATTTTTATCGGTGGAATTTTAAGTATAACCAATCAGATTTTATGCTGTGATCACGTGCTTGTATTTATTTGGCCACATGGCGGCTACAGTTTAGGGAGCATATTTTTTTCGTAATCGTGTGCGGAGTTTTCCCGATGTATATCGGTATGTCAAACGATTTTTATCGGCCGACTAAAATCGCATCGTGTGTGCCAGGCTTTAGTGGTTTACGATACTAACGCCGAGTTTGACGTCATTATAAATTGACCAGATAAATTACATACAGATGATATATGTCCTTATTTTGTCGAATGAGTGTGCTTTTCTCTGAATTTTTTTCCACTAGATTACAGTTCAGGCTTATATAAATAATTGTTTTATGCTTATGTTCATTAGGAGGCAATAAGTGATTACAAAGATTGTTAAGTAAAGTGCTGGTTTAGGCATTTGGTTTGTGAATGTGGTAAATCTCCAGGTTTTTGAACATGCGACAAAATAGCATTATTAATAAGTTTGTTGTGAGAAAAGTCTGTCACTCTGTAATATACGAGGTACTGTAATGTTAAATGAGATTTTACAGCCCTATATTATATATTATTTCGTGCAGGCAAAGGTTAAATGGAACAAAGCTAGACTCGAAATGATTCAGTTAATGGGGGATTTATCTATCAATGACATAGACGAGAAGATATCTGATTGGATGAGGGATGTGAAAGATATCGCCAAAGGTTAGTAACGTACAATGTTATGTGCAGGTATCCGGCTTGGGATTCCAAACATGCAAGTCCAATTTTTTCCCCAAAAAAGTAATAAATTCCATTTGAAAGAATACGAAGTTGACATTTATCAAGCATGATAACTATGAAATCTTATCAAATTAACTAATTGCTTTTCGTACATGTTTCAAAAAACGAAGTAAAGAATATGTTGTTTAACAAAGAAAATCACAATTAGAATGTTGAAATTTGCCATTCGTGATCAAAGCAGGAAATGGCATTTACCATACTGTGGTCGATCAAATTTTTGGGGAAAACATGTCGCTGGATCCTCTTATAATCTGTGTTCCTTGGTTATTATCTTGGGATACGACCCTATTATTGTGTGTACATGTGTAATACAGTATATTACAGTGTATATGATGTGCAGTATCTGTCACAGTGCTTAAGTAGATGTAGTCGCTGCGTACATGTTATTTATCTGTTGTTTGATTTTGTTTCTACACAGAACAAGAATTGTGCCACAAGCCACCGCCATTGTCATCACATGAACGATATTTTCTTGGTGCATCATTAGAGAAAGACGAGTTATCTTTGGAAATAAAATCCATCTGCGAGGCAGCAGGTTTGTTATTTTCAAAAACCCTGAAGAGTATCACAAAGAAAGTATGTGACCATGGCTTAAGAGAACTTCTGCTTAGTTGTTCACCGGACGATGATATCACTGCAAAAAACATTGGAAAAGAGTCTTTAAAATCCAGGTACATTACGTACAGTATATCGATAGAGTAGATGAGCAGGCAGTTGAAAAGACTATACGTCATACGATTTAGGATTATAACTGTAGTTCATATGATTACCACTGTACTAGTTCCCAAGACTACTGGTATATTAGTTCATATATACGACTATATTAGTTCGAACGACCGTGTCAGCTCAAATGAATGTATCAGCTCATATACGACACTTGGGTTTGCACAATTACTGTTAACTACACACCTCCCAACAATATAACTGACAACGCGTGGTCCGTTAGGTGCCTTGATGATTTACAAAGACGACTGATGTTCAAACACTTTGCCATTGCACAGTTATCGTATAACATGGGGAAATGCGCAGGTACGTACATTGTTGTGCAGTGTATGCGTGTGCTACTATGTTTTTCAATTAATAGGCAGCCGTAGTATACAATATTGGATCATTATTTTAAGATTCATCCAAGCAGCGAACCCGTCTAAGGGCAAAGATAACAATGGAGGTCGCGTTACAAAAATCAGTATCGCTCTACAACAGTATTTCGAATGATGACGTGAATGCAGATGTTGCATAGATGAGTGGATAGATGAAAATGTTACATATTCTGAAGGTTTGTAAGAAAGTAGCACGTTTCTTGTGTAGCTACTTTAATCCCTGTGACCATTCAAAGCTGATTTCATGCAAATATCCTCGTGTTTACTAAAGTAAATAATATCAAAGGAAGGCAATGTATTTACTATGTATACAATTTCTATTTTGATTGGTTGGCGACCTACAGGTATTCTTCGTACAGTATATACTGCAATTATTATTGAATTCGGTCTTCGCGTGATATCCTCTGAGGCAGAGAACTTGATAATTCTCGATATCACGCTCAACCTTGTCCAATATTAATTATCGGTGTTAAAATTTGTTCCACAATAGATCTACAAAAAGCAGCATCACATAATTTATATATTTCTTTACCTAAGCTCGTCTCATTTTGTCTATTTTAGACATGCCAATAAGGACTAAGCGTCTTGTAGTGGAGAAGTGGATGGAAACCAAGCGTTTTGATGAAGAACAGGATCTTCTAAAGAGAGAGATGTCAAACTACTTGATGTTTTACAAAACCTTAGTGTTTAGACTTCGTCAAAGAAATAACGAGTTGGAGTCTTTGCATTCAGGTATATAATACAATAATTATTACAAAAAGTACAGAAATACTACAATTCAGACGGTATTTCGAAAATAGAATTCGACTTCTCGAGCAAATAGTATGCCATTCGTCAGGGAGTTGGAAAGTCTTGGAATGCCGAATTTGTTTTCGTTAAAGGTTGTGGAATAGTTATTCATCTTTCCTGTTTTCTAAAATAAGTTCATACCTTATTATGGTTATGATACAAAAATAATGGTATTCCAATTGATTTTTTGTTTTCCTATTGTTTGAAAAAATGTTAATAAAATGCTTGTGATGTTACTCTGAGTGTATATCCGTACCGGGCAAGCTTGAAAAATATGCCCGACCACGGTGGGAATCGAATCATATTCACCTGAGTACATTACACCAATACAGAAAAATCAATGTTAATCAAGAAACAACGTTTGTTTGTTGTTATTTTTCCTTCCGTATTTTTTGTATTATTATAATAGCTTTGTGTTTTCTGTCTTTTTGTTTTAGATAACGATGTAGACGAGCCTTTACTTCTTCGCACGTACGCTACTTTATCAAGGGCACCTTCCATTAAGCATGGAAAAATCGCTTTAATAAAACGAGGTGAAGATTGTGCATTATGTCAGCTAGCGCGTGGTATAAAATAATTCTCAGTAGTTTTAAATCGCAACATCGAAGAGTTTGAACAGCTTTTTGACGACCTAAGTGATACGGAAAGCGAATCAGATGGGGACATAACGGATCATGACAGTGAGTCCGATGTCGATGAGATTGGTAGCAATGTATCACTGAACATTTTACCTGAGAAAGAAAATGGTTTAGAATCCATAATTGGAGAATTAGCGTGCGGTGATGTCATCTGCTGGAAATTTCCTGCATCAGTCAGTCAGAGTACGTTGGCAGGAAATGATGAAAGTAATGCATGTAGCATTATTGCTACTTTATTAGGCTACAAGTTCCTCACGAATGAGCTGGACATTCAAGATGATACTATAAGCCCACTTTGCTTAACCTGGATAAATACTGTATGCGAATGCATTTCCATTGGTAATATGGTTTATAACACTTTCCGTGAGAACTTGCCACACAGATATCTTTCCATCGAAGAAGCTGCAGAGTTGTTGTCTGGTCTGATAAATGTAGAAGTCGTTAATATCTTTCCTATACGATTTACAGATCCCTACCAACCATCCACTATTGTTGCACAATTGGCTCATCTAATGAACTCTGATAAATCAGTAGCGCAGTTAATAATTCATGAGCGTACATCCGTTTTTTTATCCAAGGGCAGTAAAAACGTGTATTTTGATTCGCATCTACATCCCCCGTATGGCGCAGTTTTAGTTTCTGGATCAATGTTGAACTTACACGACTTCTGTAGTTATATTTGGAACTTAGAAGCGCATGACATACATGAGTTTGGGAATCTCGTCCATACTACGTATCCCGATGCTTAAACTTTTCAAATCGCATAGTAAAATTCAAGAAAATAGAGGATTGTCATAAAATACTGTATTATATTGTGTTGAGAAAGTATGATATTCTGTTTTTAATCAGCTTTTTTTAAACGCTCTTAAACCTATGTTAAGCACTTTTTAGAAAAATGCTTAATTAAGGTTTACACGAGGCATCTGAACTGAGCTGAAAACAATGTAAATGTGATTTTCTGGCAGAAACGCTTTCTTCTCAAATTTTGACCGCCAAGCCTTTCAGCCAAAATTCAAATGCCGAAATATGCAGGGTAGAGTTTTAACCAAATATTGTTTAGATTAATTGTGTTTAGGTCTGGTCATAAGGTCTGATCATAAGTCTTGTCTAAACCTTAAATTAACGAAGCGTTTGGGAGCGTTTAAAAATAATACAGACGTCAGCAATATTATTTAATGTGTGTGTGTGTGTGTGGGGGTGGGGGGGCTAGTTGAATATATTGGACCCCTTGAAACTTTGGTGGGGCGTACCCTTTTGAAACGTATGTCGTAATATATCCACCAAAGAACATTTCTCAATAACTTGCACAAACACTCCCCCGCATGAAAGGATTGAAGATCCCAGAGAACCAAGGAAAGCAGGACGAAACAAAGTTTAAGCATTCATAACATCTGAACAGGGCTTCCCTGACGGCATGTCACCCTCGGCCTTTTACTTACTTCTTCCCCTTCACTTTTTGATTGAAAGAAGTTTAATAATCCCACCTCTCTCCCTTCCCTCCTACTGACAAAACAAAACATATTATTCGCACATTAAGGAACGCTCACACGTTACCATTTTATATAATAAATCTGCTACGTTCTACGTACGTTCTAGATGCATGGTAAGTGACTGAAATTTTTACTTCATTTTAAATATTGCTCAAAAGTGTGGATATGGTAGTTGTGCTAATATTGATAAACTTTCCAAAAGGCAAAAAAGACTTGTCACGAATAATCACAGGACCAAATTGTGATGTACGATTAACGGATATATTTGAAAGTTTAGGCTGGGAACCAGTTTATGGTTAAGACATTTAAACTGATTAGTGTGAGGGTCATGATTGTGGTCTTTTGTTATTGTTTACATTTTACTCAAATACAACAAATAGCGATACAAATACCTTGTTTGGTACATTTCTGATGAAAATCAGACAAAAAGAGCAAGGATTATAAAAGGATGGATGGTTCAAATATATTACGTACTGTAAAAACTTCCAAGATCATCTAATCTATTCGTCCCGAAAAATGGCCGGCAGCAGGAGTTTGAGCATGTGAATTCCTGGTGTGACACTAATACTTTAAGGCCTTACAAGGCGAACTTCCAGAATACTTAACATATATGTTCAAACTTACCACAACGAATTACATCCGATAAAGAATGACGACTGTAAACTTTTGAAAAACCCAATAGGCAATACCAACTTTATGAAACAATATCCCCCTGGTTATGTTGTTGGTAGTTATAAACAACTCTTCGCATTAAAGAAATTTAAAAACGATTGTTTATGAGAGCTAGCCATACATACTAATAACATTGTTCAGAAAGGTGTTATTAAACTATTGGGTTTACCGTTATCAAATAATGTGTTGTCTATAGTTATGCTATATAGTACAACATCATGTGTTAGAAAGTCACCGCTTTTTTATGAAACATAAAATCGGGGTGTGTTTATGCGTTGTCTATAGTAATACTATACAGTACAACATGTGTTAGAAAGTCACCCCTCTTTTATGAAACATAAAATTGGGGTGTGTTTATGTGTTGTCTACAGTAATACTATATAGTACAACATCATGTGTTAGAAAGTCAACCCTTTTTTATGAAAAATAAAATCGGGGTGTGTTTATGTGTTGTCTATAGTAATACTATATAGTACAACATCATGTGTTAGAAAGTCACCCCTCTTTTATGAAACGTAAAATCGGGTTCCGTTTATGTGTTGTCTATAGTAATACTATATAGTACAACCTCATGTGTTAGAAAGTCACCCCTTTTTTATGAAACATAAAATTGGGGGGTGTTTGTGTTGTCTATAGTAACACTATATAGTACAACATTATGTGTTAGAAAGTCACCCCTTTTTTATGAAACATAAAATCGGGGTGTGTTTATGTCTTGTCTACAGTAATACTTTTTTGTACAACATCATGTGTTAGAAAGTCACCCCTTTTTTATGAAAAATAAAATCGGGGTGTGTTTATGTGTTGTCTATAGTAATACTATATAGTACAACAACATGTGTTAGAAAGTCACCCCTTTTTTATGAAACATAAAATCGGGGTGTGTTTGTGTTGTCTATAGTAACACTATATAGTACAACAACATGTGTTAGAAAGTCACCCCTCTTTTATGAAACATAAAATCGGGGTGCGTTTATGTGTTGTCTATAGTAATACTATATAGTACAACCTCATGTGTTAGAAAGTCACCCCTTTTTTATGAAACATAAAATTGGGGGGTGTTTATGTGTTGTCTATAGTAATACTATATAGTACAACATTATGTGTTAGAAAGTCACCCCTTTTTTATGAAATATAAAATTGGGGTGTGTTTATGTGTTGTCTATAGTAATACTATATAGTACAACATTATGTGTTAGAACGTCACCCCTTTTTTATGAAACATAAAATCGGGGTGTGTTTATGTCTTGTCTACAGTAATACTATATAGTACAACATCATGTGTTAGAAAGTCACCCCTTTTTTATGAAACATAAAATCGGGGTGTGTTTATGTCTTGTCTACAGTAATACTATATAGTACAACCTCGTGTTAGAAAGTCACCCCTTTTTTATGAAACGTAAAATCGGGGGGTGTTTATGTGTTGTCTATAGTAATACTATATAGTACAACATTATGTGTTAGAAAGTCACCCCTTTTTTATGAAACATAAAATTGGGGTGTGTTTATGTGTTGTCTACAGTAATACTATATAGTACAACATTATGTGTTAGAAAGTCACCCCTTTTTTATGAAACATAAAATTGGGGTGTGTTTATGTGTTGTCTATAGTAATACTATATAGTACAACATTATGTGTTAGAACGTCACCCCTTTTTTATGAAACATAAAATCGGGGTGTGTTTATGTCTTGTCTACAGTAATACTATATAGTACAACATCATGTGTTAGAAAGTCACCCCTTTTTTATGAAACGTAAAATCGGGGTGCGTTTATGTGTTGTCTATAGTAATACTATATAGTACAACATTATGTGTTAGAAAGTCACCCCTTTTTTATGAAACATAAAATTGGGGTGTGTTTATGTGTTGTCTACAGTAATACTATATAGTACAACATCATGTGTTAGAAAGTCACCCCTTTTTTATGAAAGTGTTGTCTACAGTAATACTATATAGTACAACATCATGTGTTAGAAAGTCACCCCTTTTTTATGAAACGTAAAATCGGGGTGCGTTTATGTGTTGTCTATAGTAATACTATATAGTACAACATTATGTGTTAGAAAGTCACCCCTTTTTTATGAAACATAAAATTGGGGTGTGTTTATGTGTTGTCTACAGTAATACTATATAGTACAACATCATGTGTTAGAAAGTCACCCCTTTTTTATGAAAGTGTTGTCTACAGTAATACTATATAGTACAACATCATGTGTTAGAAAGTCACCCCTTTTTTATGAAACATAAAATCGGGGAGTGTTTATGTGTTGTCTATAGTAATACTATATAGTACAACATTATGTGTTAGAAAGTCACCCCTTTTTTATGAAACATAAAATTGGGGTGTGTTTATGTGTTGTCTACAGTAATACTATATAGTACTAGAAAATACATGCATGCAGAAACCCTCGCCTTGCTGACAAAACCGTTGTATTTTCCGAACAGGAAGTATCTAGAGTAGTTGTCATGGTAACACAATAATTTTTTAAGAATATTCTTACAAATGAAAATCGCCTAAAAATATCACTTTTAATTACAAAATTATCAATTTCCCCACATATATATGTTAGGTATGTAATTATACGTAATACAAGCTTCAATTTAAGGTAAAATTCAACCACAAACAATTCACAAAACGTTTTAAAGTGTTCTTTATAAAACTATAAACTGCCTTTAACTATTAAATGGCTTTATCAATAAACTTTCAGTTTGCAATAAAATGATTTCAAATTCTCGCTTGCAAATCACTTTGGTCTTTGCTTTATTTTTTATTTAAAAAATTCAATATAATAAAAAAGGGAATCAATATTAAAGTTACACTGAAATTTATATATGCTGTCTTGTTTAGTTGTTTCATATACGCAAAGGCCGTCGGGTTTTAAAGCCATTATTATAAAATCAATATTTAAAACAAACTTACCTTCGTTAACGTCGGCTCCCTTCTTTTAGCTGATTCTTTCGCCCTTTCTTTCTTGAAATTTACAAAATCTTGCAGAAATACGAACAAAAATGAAATATATTTGCAAGAAATTTATCAATCATCAAATCAAGAAAATAAGAAATGTTTGCTATTTCGCTGTCGTCATGCAGTCGTTATAATGCAAACTTTAAATTGGACCAATCAGTGTCCGTTATTCATAACAATCCACCATATTTTTGAGATCAGTGAGGATGACCACCCATCGTTGGTGACTGACGCCCGCGCTCATTGATGAACTTTAGACTTCGCTAATGCTTTCGTTTCCCCGGGTGTAAATAGCCGGGGGGAATTAGTACCCTCGCACGGCGCTTTGCGCCGCCAGCTCGGGGACAACCTCATGTGTTAGAAAGTCACCCCTTTTTTATGAAACGTAAAATCAGGGTGCGTTTATGTGTTGTCTACAGTAATACTATATAGTACAACATCATGTGTTAGAAAGTCACCCCTTTTTTATGAAACGTAAAATCGGGGTGCGTTTATGTGTTGTCTATAGTAATACTATATAGTACAACATTATGTGTTAGAAAGTCACCCCTTTTTTATGAAACATAAAATTGGGGTGTGTTTATGTGTTGTCTACAGTAATACTATATAGTACAACATCATGTGTTAGAAAGTCACCCCTTTTTTATGAAACATAGAATCGGGGTGTGTTTATGTCTTGTCTACAGTAATACTATATACACGGCCAAGTTCGCACAACTTGCAGCAAGTCTGTCATCAGGCTGCATGCGAATTGTTGCCACCAAGCCCCAGATCAGATGCGTTCGCTCGGCTTGTTGCGGCTTGACGATACTTGCTCGCATCAGCACAACAACAGACTTGCTGCAATTTGATGTTAACAGACCTGTCGCAATGGCGATGACAAGAGACTTGCTGCAAATTGTCGTTAACAGACCTGTCGCAATGGCGATGACAACAGACTTGCTGCAATTTGATGTCGACAGACCTGTCGCAATGGCGATGACAACAGACTTGCTGCAATTTGATGTCGACAGAGCTGCAGCAATGGCGATGATAAAAGACTTGCAGCAAGTCTGCAGTTGACATGACAACCAGCGATTAAACACGCGTTATTCCCGCGTGTTTTCACACAACAGATTCCAGAAGCAAGAAAACACTCGCTTCAAAGTACTTTAGATAACTTTAGATCATTTTATTTATCGTATGTAACTGATCATAATACAATTTTACATATGAAATTACAATAAAGGCAAAAACATTGCTAATATATACTGGAACCCATGAAATATACTTCACTATTTCAACGATTAAAAGGTATAGTGTTTGTAGTTTTATACACACACCTTTAGATTGTCCATTAATACATCATCATAATTGCATGTAATGCAAAGTAAAAAATATCATTCTACGGTCGAACACAAACAAATATACGTATATATAAGTTGATCTCAATTTTACTTATATAGTTTTACTTGTAAAATTATAAATTTCAAATTATCAAACTGTATTGCATAATTTTAAATTGTCAAGGTCCGACACTGGATATAATTTTTTACTTTGACCTTTGCTGGATGGACAGATGATCCTTGGCTTATTTGATATTCGATTTGACAAAAGCATACATTACTGTAATTGAATGTGTGCTTTTTAGAGGAGTAAAGTCAATGATCATTTATCAGAAAACATTGTTACAACTTATGAAGAATCTGTTGAAGAGATACCGGTTGTTTGTCAAATTGTGTGTAGTGGTTAAGGAATAATGCTGAATCACTTCTTGTTCTTCGACCACATCATGATTTGATTCCTCGAAACCACATTCTCCGGATAAACAGTCATGCACAAGATGGACGCGCTGCTTCACAGAACTTGATGGTATTATTTCTTTATAGGTTGTCTTTACAAGGACTGGACATTGAAAGCGACCATATTGAATATCTCCATTGTCATCAGTGGAAATTCTGAAGCAGATAACTTGCACCATGGTTTTATTATCCCTGCTGACATTCAACATTTTCACTGTACCATAAAATAGACCAACACACATCTATAAAAAAAATGTTGGGGGAAAAGGTGCTGTATGTCTATTTTTTTCAAATTGATAAAGTAGGGAATCTTTACCACTGTCTGTTTTAGAAAAATGAGAGATCATGCAGTTGATCCAAGATCTTCTATTCATGAAAAAGGATTATTTGTGATAGTACTGATGAGTTCTGCAACCTTAACTTTACCTGTCCATTCTTATCCTGATATGATATGCCTTGACCCATTCATATCAGCTCTTTATTACTGGAGATGCAGCCCTGATAATAATGGCATTTTTCCTCTAGACTGCCAGCCATGTCTCTCTCAATAGCAGCTTTCAATAACAACGAGCCAACTTCAAACGTTTGCAGACGACCATTTGCATATTTCCCCTAACAATATAATAGTAAACCGTAGGTATGTGTGGGTGGTATACTGTAATATTGCTACATGTTCATTACCTGTCGAGTCAATTGATTTTTAATGGGTAATACTACACAATATTTTAAATCTATCTAATATTAATTCATACCAGTCTAGGTGATCCAGGTTGGTAAATCTCTCTATCACTGTTTGTTTTAACACAATCTTCATACATGAACTTCACCAGTTTGTTGTTCCTGCCGAGTTGCTGTAAGTGTTCAGATGCACTTTGCCTGTAAGTATATTAGTTTGTTAGCCAAAATTGTCAAATTGTATTGTTTATAAAATCAGGATTGAACAAATTTGTGCTGCCCACGTTGTCCATATTTATCAACAATTTTTTTCAGCATTGTTACACCTGGTTCAGGCTTGAAAACAACATTGTTTATAATATAATTGTGACAACTTATATGAACAATGTGGGTATGCATGCAGCAAAGCATTGTTCATTCAATCTTGTATTTACTGTGCAGGCTCAAAATTTTTGACTATGTGACAATTTTATTTTTTAATTAATTTTGTTCACTTCTGTAAATTCTACTTTAATATATTACCTATACCCTTTGCCCCAACAACCACCATTCAAAATGAATTGAAGAAGTTTGTGTTTGGCAAACGTCTGGGCAATATCTTTGCTGCAAGCTTGTCGGTTAGAATAAATATTCATTTGCCGTATCACTGAATTGAAAGCTTCAAATCTAGAGTAAAACAAATTGAAAGGTAATAAATAATAAAAAAACATAATCTATGTTGCCCTGTTACCTTGTAAATATAGATGAAGCAATTTGAAGTCACCTTTCAGTGGAAAACCCAATTGCTGGACCAAACTCTACCATATGGTCAAACATATGTAGAAGCATATGAATTTTGGGTTTTCTGCGAAATTCCGGATGGATATCAAGCAGTGAGTTGATGAACTGAGATACAACATCATTAACTTTTTCACGGTCATTTAGGTTCACTTCTGAACAATAGGCGATAGAAAATACCTGCAAATTACATAGATTAAATATCAGTACATTGTTATAAAGTTAACTGATCCTAGTCGTAATGCCACTGATTAACATCTTAGGTAAAGTCATACATTGCTCAGATGAACCCACACTTCCAATTCATCACTCGGTACAATGTCAACCAGGACAAATACAGCAACTTGTGCCCAACTGTGTGCAGAGACTTTCTTTTTATTTGCAGGTGAAAGGGTTTTCATGGTCTTGGCCAAAAGGTATTTTTCACAGCCAAGCAGTGTTGTATGGAGAATCTCAATTGGTGTCTGCCTGCAAAAATTTCCACAGTTCAGTCAATTTCATGGTAAGTGTAATTTCATCAACTCTCTGCAAAATACCCCATTAATGGCCTTTAAAGGGTACCAGGATATTTACTGTAGATCTACATGTGCAGCATGGCAATGATTTACTTCAATCATTCAATAATAAAATTTTTGAAAGAACAATCTTACTTGCATGCCTCGAACGTCTTCAGTATATCAAACTGCCCCCCACGTTCCGACACACCAGTATCTCTTCGTAGCATAATTTTTGCCCTTTCAGATCTACAAATATGACAGAAATAATTTTAGTTGTAAGCAATGCCAAATTGTCATTGCAAATTATTCCATGTTGCATCAGATTAACATTATATTGTCCATTAGTGTTTAGACAAAAGTGATATTACATTGGTTTTGTCCAGACATTGAAAACCAGAAATTCGAATTGAAGTAGTAAGTATTAATAGATGTACTGTACATTTAATTTGTATAATGGAATGAACTATAGCTAGTACCTGCAATTGTTTATCTGTCCCACAGTACTTTTTACGACTATGTCTGTCATTGGTTGACCCAGTTGAAAGGCATTTTCAGATGTTGCCTGCACAATTAAAATATAATTAGTATAAGACTTGACTGCCAACTTAGATTCCTGGAGCATATAGATGGTGATTGCAACAGGTGCTATTTAATTGAATTCAAAACATCCTAAAAATAGCAAAATGCAGAGTCAAAACTTAAATCACAATCCCAACAGAAATGCCGTGCTGTACTGCCGAGATGATGGCAAATTTCTGATGCCTTTGGATTGTCACATGAGACACAGAGGATTGGGTACTGGACAAAAATGTCTGCTTGAGTAAATGAGTCATACATTACCATTCCGGTCTCAAGTTGTAAGGGGAAAACATGTATATGCACATTACATAACAGACAAACTTAGCTTGGCTGTATATCACAGCATTTTAAGTAGGTAAAAACGTTTCTATGTATACTATAGACTAAAACTATCTTCAATACCATATGAGTGTAAACCTAACAGATCTTCTGCAATAACTTTGCCCAGAGTTTCAGAGTCTAACAAATTTGAAACACAAACAAAGTTTATGTTACTAAATTTGGTAACTTCTTCTCTAGGCAGACTTGCAAGAAAAAAGGAATATGTTTCCAGTTTGTTCCATTTCTTTGTCCTGTTCCCACTAGTTTCGTCGAGGAAGATGACCAGTGGAAGAGTCAATGTCTGCCTTCCATTTGCTGCTGTTTTCACCGGATGTGCAGTGGAGTGGAAAATTATTTCCTAAATTAAATAAGATTCAGAACTCAGATTACAGTAGCTACTTTAATGAATACCATCTCAGACTTACCTAGCATCGTACATACTGTACTTCTAACACCATTGACATCCTTGTACGCCAGGGGAGTTTCACATATCTCGTCAATTTCATTGATTTTAAGCACATCGAGGTCTTCCGAAATAACCAAATAATCTGTGACCATGTGGTGATGAACATAAACTTTTAGAATCTCACACATGAACTCAAGACAGTTATTCACCTCCTGAAAGATTGATAACATACAATTTTAAATTCGTATCCATAATTTGTGCAATGTATTCTTGAAATAGGCAAGCATTTGTGATATACTGTACGTTTACCTTTGCAAAAAATTTCTGAACTTTTCCATAAGCCTTGCTGTTGTCTCGTCCATAAAACCCAACAACGTCTCCCACAAACACAGTTTGGCCATTGACGGTTGCAGAAGATGTCTGAAAATGGTTGCAAACATGCCATTTTCTGCCCTACGGTATAGTAAAGATAGTACAGGTTGCATTGAGGATTCAGGGCAGCAGGCATAAAAAAAATACTTACTTGACACATCTCTTGGATTTTGTTTTCTGTCAGTTTGGGGTATCGGATGAGTTGTTCAGCAACATGTGGAGTGGCCAATTGCATTTTTATATGCTTGGAGGGTGGAATCCAGTAGAATGGATGCCCATCCCCATATGCCTGATTAATAACATAAAAGCTGATTGCATAATGTATCATTTCATGGCATTGTTTTATTGTTAGTGGACGTTACCAGGGCTTTCAAAACTTATTTGCATAGGGCTGCCCTCATATTGGGGGAGGGAATTTGCCAAAAGTGAGACAAAGGACTTTTGAAAAATTGTAATACTGTATATGCAATTATAATATTGACCTCTCCCCCCACAGGTTATAGCCTGAAACAGCCACAGGGTATTCTACCCACAGGTCTTTTTGAAGGAAATTTCCTTCAATTGTGGAAGCCCTAGACGTTATTATAAGTAATAGCATGGCTTGAGGGAGATTAGTGATTAAATGGCCCCGTAACCCTAGGCAGGTTTGCGGAATTCCCGAGGGCGAAGCCCGAGGGAATTCCGCAAACCTGCCGAGGGTAAGGGGTCATTTAATCACTAATCTCCCGAAAAGCCATGCTATTAGTTTGTAATAGCATAGTTTCGCTCCCATTTAAAAATGGACAAACATGCCCTACTTGGAATCAGCGTATTTAAGCTAAAACATTTGCTTCATTGCTTGTGGGATGTAAAAGCTTGTTGCACATGCGCACTTTTTACGCTTTAATCGGTTACGCATGCGCAATCTATCATTTAACGTACCACAACAAACACGCTAAATATATTAGTATAAATTTGGAGACTGCACGTGCGTAATTTAAATGATGCGGCAACTCAGGGATCGGATGATAGACTATTGACGGCTCTGAGCTAACTGTTGCTGTTCCTTGCACGATTATGTGCGTGAGGCACTTGCCTAATGCGTAGTCGTCAGGGAGACAAAGGTGTGACCCTTGGTAACGGGCGATTAGTTCTAATCGCCCGCTCTAGCGGGCGATTAGAACTAATCGCCCGCTACAGCGGGCGATACGTGATTAAACGTCCCTGTTGAAACAAAAGAAACCCGGGCAACTATGCTATTACCACAGTTGTAGCCTGCTCACAGGCCGTTGTCAGCCAGAGTATAGAGCCTGTGAGCAGGGTACTACAGTAGTTGTAATGTAACCCCGACATTTACATACGACATAATACGACATTCGCGAATCCTCCGTGTCTACGGCTTAGAATTCTCACTGTTCACTAGCTATAAATACCTTTTTTACTGGTAGCATGTTTTCTAATCCATCTATTTGAAATGATAAAATGGAATCGAGAGATGGCGTTGAAACTCCTAGACGATCCAGTAACATCCACAGGAATTCCAAATCGACTCTCGACTGAAAATGGAAAAACCCAACATATAAATGATTTGGAATTGTTTTTATGCAGTACAACGTGTATCTGTATAAAAAATACTTAAGCCCCTGTACAGGCGAACATCATTAATACTACTTAAATGACTATGGGCGTACTGGAAGGAAAAATTTTGGGGGGCGGAAATAACCGAAATAACCCAAAATTTTTCGGAACATCTCACAAATTTTCCAAACATCACAAAATTGACCACAAAATTGACAGAATTTCCCACAAAACTGACAGAATTTGTCCCACTTATTTTTATAATAAACCAAAATTGCCCGACTGTTGGGTGAATATTGCCCGACTGCCCAACAAACTGGGGGGGCTGCCGCACGCCCCCCCCCCCGGTACGCCCATGTAAATGACCCGGTCAAAGGTTTTCTTTCGTTGCGATTGTACATATTATACGTTGTATTTAATACAGTTGAGCCGCCATGTTCCTTTTTTTTCTGGAGAGTGGCAATTAACCAATAATTTCAATCTTGACCAATTAAATTGCAGTAATTTTTGCCATTTATAACATTATAATAATAGTTATATTGGGCGTTTACCATAAAGCCAAAGAGACTCATACCTCAAATTAATGTGTGACATTAGTGTTTTTGGTGCAATTTTGTGCGTGATTTAGAAAACGCGAAAAAAGAAGTCAATATTAATACAAGCAATTCAATCTATCCCTTACCTTGGGTCTCATTATCCCGTGTGCGTAGCAATACAGCAGAAAAAATTTTTCATCGGGAAAAGGAAAAATTATTTTGTTACCAGGATCACATCTACTGTTGCCATGTATCACTGCTTCCCCATCATTCTCATTATTGTTTGGTGGTGGTACGGGATGAGCCTCTGGATAAACGGCCTGTTGAGCAATGGTATCAGTGACTGACATTGGGAAGACGGTGTCTGTTGGTATCGCTTCATCCAATAGCATGTCTAATACTTCGTCGTCACTTTCTTCAATCGATACACTTTGCGATAACATCGACTTCATTTTGTGAGTTTTTGAACCACAATGCCGTAAAAAACAATTGCTGGACTCGAATTGGATTTCACACAAGTCGCAACACTCGACATGTCGTCGGGTCCTTTTCATGATTAAAACAACTTTATTTTTTATAAAAAAAACTTTCTGCAGTATACATAAAAGGTGCGACTTCAGCAACCAGTTGGGTGACGAATGAAAAACCGGCAAAATTTTTGTAAATTTAAAGGAAAACCCTATCGCCATTTCACATCCTTGTTTGGGCCATTTCGGGTAATAAAAAGCCTAATTTTCATGTGATTGGACAATTATTACTTTTAGAAATTCATAAATTAAAAAAAAACAGTTTCCCGCGACATGCCGCGCAAGCAATTCGCGCAAGCAAATGACGAGTTTTTATCACTGGTTTTTATTCAACGATTTTTGCTTTTGAGTTTACACGTCCTTGTTTTTTAAAACAATTTTGTGATATTTTTTCAACTATTGAAAGAAATTCAATCTTGTCAGGGTAGGTGAAATGAGTGTAGCTGACATGGAAAACGAGTAAGTGTTAATAAGCCTTGTTTATAATTTACATATCTGGCTGGACATTTTTAAAAGCGTTAGGTTACTAAAATGTTTTTCGTTTTTAAGCATTTTTGGTTTCGTCCCGGACTCTCCATGCGAAGATAGTACGCAATTGTCTCCGTGTATATTCGATGTTTTGACGAATGGTGAGTCTGCTGACTATGATTGGGGTTTTCCCTTGGCCTGATGCTTTGTTTACAAAGTCAAGGTCAGACTTATTCCGCTTTTTTGAGTTCAAGGTCAATTGATTTCACTCTGTCGAGTGTACAGTATTTTGGACGTATCTTGTTTTGAAGCTGCTCGCCTGCTGCCGAAAAGTCTTTAGAGTTTAGAGGACCACTCAGGATTAATTTGTTTGCTTGGTGTTTTCGTATCTTTGATAAACATTTAAAATTCATTCTTAGTGTTGTGTTTAATTTTGATTAAATGTTGTTTTTGTTTTAGTACGAAGTCAACGACAGAGCGATTCAATGAGATACAAGAGTACCTCGAAGAGTACAACACGATTACAGAGTATGTGTACATATATTCTGATTTTTTTCATTGTACAATAAAATACATCCACAATTTGCTATATTCAGCATCAATGTCAGTCGGCCATCACACGTCCAAGTGACCGTTGACAGGTTAGACAAGCACGGTTACATTTACTTTCATAGTAATTTTAACAAACTAGAGATTTACCTTGCATAATCTTCTTCAGACCGAGTAGAATCGCAGTCAAGAACCGCCAGCAATGCAGAGAGCGAGAGGATTAACGAGAAACGGCCAGCTCGAAAAGGTATAGCAGGTATATTTATTATTTACAGTTATTTTACATGATGTACTTTGTAGAAACTTTATATAAATTACTTATATTATTTTATTCTTGTAGCTTTATTTACATCTAATGCCGAAACAAGTAAAGGTTCGGGGATGAATAGAGCAAGAGGTTAGTCCACTCCATGTACTGTATATTGTAAAGAATCGACAAAAATTATTGTAATTTAATTAGCTCTTATAATTTAATACCATGGTTTTAGGTAAACTGATCATTTTACCTACAGGACATTCCCAGCCAAGGCAGACTGCATGTATGGTCCAAACACCAACTAGCAGCAGTTCTGAGTTTATTTATTGCATAAATATTGTCTTTTGTAATAACTACCTTTAATAAAACAGATCAAAGAAGCCAGGCAATGAGCGCAAGATGCAGCAGCCTTGGACAACAACTGAATAGTCAGCAAAGACGGCCAAGTACATTGACAGGTTCGACAGACTTCAATACGATTTGTCAAAAACTGAAAAGGCATATTTTAACCCATTAAGCGCCAGCGCTCTCCCCCTGACGAGTAAAATCGTCTGGCATTAAACAGAGTAAAATACTAAAGTAGGGTGCATCACCATTCAATGGGTTGACTAGACACATGGGCGGATAGGCCAGTTAACCCCTTGACAAGTAAAATCGTCTGGCGTTAGACTAGAGTCAAATACTAAAGTAGGGGTGCATTGCCATTCAATGGGTTAACTAGACACATCCATGGGCAGATAGGCCAGTTAACCCATTAAGCGCCAGCACTCTCCCCTTGACGAGTAACATCGTCTGGCATTAGACAGAGTAAAATACTAAAGTAGGGTGCAGAACAGTGCATCGCCACTCAATGGGTTAATCTAGCCAGTATTCATTACGTGTTAATTTTCACAGGGGAATGAGCGGCGTGACAAACAAGCGATGATCAACGATCAACACGAGGTTAGTTATTGAATATATGATCATGTTTTAATTTTACATCCTACCTGCAATTAACAAAAATAAAAACAAAATCTTTCTTTTGTACTGCATTAGAACAAGCAAATTCAGGGATGCACAGAGAAAGAGGTAAATGACCCGAGTAAATTCCCAACCCCTATCATTATCAATTTGGTTTAAATATATTCATGTCTACCTTATTACATGCAGTTCATCTATAAATTAGGTATTTATTTCAGCTATTGGTCACTCCCACACTGCAGCAACTACAGCAGTTATAATGGAGCAAAGAACAAATTAAGGTTTTTATTTCATGGCATTGAATACATCCAGATATATCATCAAAATATCTAATTAGTTCAAAAGAACTGATTGAATCAATGTCAAATACTATTATTAACTTTGATAATGGTTCATAATGTCACATATTAAAGAAGTGTCCCTGAATGAATAGAATATTTTCTTTAGATCTGATAAACGAAATGAAGTCCCTGATTAAGGCTGAAGTCCATGGTTTGAAGCGCAGCATTTCTCAACTGACTGAGCAACAGGGAGAGCTTTTTCGTATGGTTAAGTCTTTGAAGAAGACCAGTGAAGCCAGTCACTTTGACATGGGGAAATGCTGTCACACTGTATGTATAAAAAGTAAAGCACATGTATTTCAACAGATTAGTGAAGTCCTTGTGACTAGGTAGCAATATTATTATACAATCTGTTTTTGACAGGAGAATGTCAACAGAATACTGGCACAGTTTTACTGTACGAATGGTCACTATCCAATAGCCACTGATGATAAAAAGGTATAAAAAGAATAACTTTTTGTTTCACAATCAGAAATACTTAATACTCAAAAACAATTATTAAATTAATATACATTACTAACATCAATCATAGATCATTTGTCCTCGGAAAATTGAATACCACTTTCCCTTTATTTAGCCTCCACACCCCCATATATGATAAACACCCACCCTCTACTTAGTCCCTTGTCAGTGCTGACTATATCTAAATTAACAATGAATAATAGATGTTATACTTTAATATATTGATATTATTTCATCTGAGTTTATTATCTATCCAGTTAGTATTTACACCCCCCTCCCTCCTCTAATAAGTCCTCAAAGGTCTGAATAGGGAACTATGGTATTCAATGATGCTAAAATGTTATTAAATTAATCTTAGAAATTGCTCGAGGAAGAATTCCTGGACTCAGCTTCAGGCTTGACCGTAGAAGAGCTCATGCTGCGTGTCACCAAATATGAAGCGAGCAGATATTCATATAGGAGGAGTGAGGAATGCAGAAGAGTAAGCTTTCAGTTGTTATACCTTTACGCATCAGGCCCCATCACACCATCATGCCCCACAAGTCACAAGTCTGTTCACTTTCTTGCTAGGTTCTTGGAATTAATGGCTATGAGCACTTGGTCAAGGCATCCTCCAATATTCTGGCCAAGAAAGTCCTGCAGTTGTTGGGCCAAAAACACAATGCTGTGGCAACATCTACAATCAAAAAAGACATCATCCTGATAGTAAGTGTACTACATTACCATATAATATTGTAACAATCAGTTAATCCTGGCAGAACTTATATCCTCTTTCCTCCCACAAACATATGTACTGTATAAAGCCTATATCTACACGGCACAATTTTTCCTATACAATTCTGACCCTGGTGTATGTGATTGAATAAATGTGGAATCCACATTAGTTGTCATATGTCAGAATAACAATTGTATACCATGAATCGGATCCATCATGTATATATAGTTAGGCCTATACACCCTTTTCATAAATGGCTGCCGATTAAAAATTCTTTTATGTGCATATAAATTGGCCCAACTAGCCTCGTTTCTGGGTAGAAATTCCTTTGAAATCTTAACATGAGTACGAGGCTAGTTGGGAATTGTTATATGCACATAAAAGAATTTTTAATCTGCAGCCATTTATGAAAAGGGTGTATATACAATGTATGTAAAATTCTTATAATATTATTCACTAAATATAGCGAAAGTTTATGAGAGAGGTATCGGAGGAAGAAGCCAAGCAGCTAAAGGACTTCTGGGGGGCTTTCTACAGCTGGAAGAATGATACCCTTCCACGCCATCTTGGTTTTGAAGATTGGGAAGAGATGCGAGAAGAGGACATGCATTTCTATCCAGAAGACTAAGCATACACTTCATGCTTAAGTCTTCTGGACAGAAATGCCGTGCAGGTTTATCCATCCAGAGTAGAACATGACAAGTCATATACTTTGCATATAGAGATAAAAGAGGTACATGTAGATAAATTGGCACACATTTTTACTTCAAGTATGTTTAACCATTTCGTTTGACTTGGTTATGTAATCTCCAAATTTGTTTTCTTATCTATGACCTCCATGGTGCAAAGTATTCTGGTATTTAGACTACACAAATTAATTTGAGCTACAAAAAGATTGAATAAAACAGAGTACAATGCAACACAACTACACACATTGGTTTACATCTAACCTTCAATATATGTAAATCAATTGAATGGGTTGTCTTGCAATGACAGTTTTCAGTATATAGACATTACATACATGCAGTTCAGTTTTTAAAAATTTCATCGATGTTAGTTATGGAATTGTCTTATTGATGTACAAACAATAAATGTTAATAATACAAAGTAAATGATGTTAAATTGTACAAATATCGTTCTTGTCCTATAAAGACAATGTAAATGAAGTATTTATTGCTGTATTATAAAGGTCAATATTGTAGTTTTATATATATAAGTTTTATAAACAATATGACTTGAAATTTGCTGTTTTGATGCATAATGTAATCAGGTGAATAAGATGCTTGTGTGATGTATATCCACATAGAGCAGGCTTGAAAAATATGCCACCGTGGCCAGGTCGTATTGAAAAATCATTGCAGGGCCATTGAAAAATCCCACCGTGGCCAGGCATATTTTTCAAGCCTGCTCTATGTGGATATTATACACTCAGAGTATTAAACATCACAGAAGCAACAATGACTTGTTTACGATGTATAGAGAATGTATATTTCATACGAAAACAATGACATATATTCTTTAGTAACCTCGTTTTTAACAAAAACTTACAATCTGTTTGGTTAATAAACACGAGCGACGAAATTGAAGAGCTGTGAATCCCTTTATCTCTTTTAAACAAGTCCCATGTGGATCGATGTGAAACAGTCCGTAGCGGGATGTTATCAACTTGCTGCAAGCTTGTGAACATCAAGCCGCAGTGATCTGTTCACATCAGGTCGAAACAGGCCTGTTGATTCATCAGACTTGGTGCAAACTGTTAACGACAAGCCTGTTGCCACTTGTTTTCAACAGCATTGCTGCAAGCTGCACTCATCAACTTGCTGCTGGCCCGCGGTCATCCAGTTGCGACAGACAGGTAGCATCAGGTCTGTCGCGGCTTGACGTATTCATCAGGGCTGACGCAACCTGTCATCAGCTTGCGTCGGCCAGGTAAATTCCTCAACTTGCAGCAAGTCCGTGAGATTTCTGGCCGTGTAGTACAACATCATGTGTTAGAAAGTCACCCTTTTTTTATGAAACATAAATTGGGGTGCGTTTATGTGTTGTCTATAGTAATGCTATATAGTACAACAACATGTGTTAGAAAGTCACCCCTCTTTTATGAAACATAAAATCGGGGTGCGTTTATGTGCTGTCTATAGTAATACTATATAGTACAACCTCATGTGTTACAAAGTCACCCCTTTTTTATGAAACGTAAAATCGGGGTGCGTTTATGTGTTGTCTACTGTAATACTATATAGTACAACCTCATGTGTTAGAAAGTCACCCCTTTTGTATGAAACGTAAAATCGGGGTGCGTTTATGTGTTGTCTATAGTAATACTATATAGTACAACATTATGTGTTAGAAAGTCACCCCTTTTTTATGAAACATAAAATTGGGGTGTGTTTATGTGTTGTCTACAGTAATACTATATAGTACAACATCATGTGTTAGAAAGTCACCCCTTTTTTATGAAACATAAAATCGGGGTGTGTTTATGTCTTGTCTACAGTAGTACTATATAGTACAACATCATGTGTTAGAAAGTCACCCCTTTTTTATGAAACATAAAATCGGGGTGTGTTTATGTCTTGTCTACAGTAATACTATATAGTACAACCTCGTGTTAGAAAGTCACCCCTTTTTTATGAAACGTAAAATCGGGGGGTGTTTATGTGTTGTCTATAGTAATACTATATAGTACAACATTATGTGTTAGAAAGTCACCCCTTTTTTATGAAACATAAAATTGGGGTGTGTTCATGTCTTGTCTACAGTAATACTATATAGTACAACCTCATGTGTTAGAAAGTCCCCCCTTTTTTATGAAACGTAAAATGGGGGTGTGTTTATGTGTTGTCTGTAGTAATACTATACAGCGTGTAAAAAAAAATGCTACGGAAATTGAACAGGCTGTCATGCATCACAAACTTAGCTAAACAATTCAATTTTTACATAGGACGAAAGAGCTGTTACTTAGCTTTTCAATACTTTTTTAAATCGTAACGATGAGAAACGACCACAGACTTGTCGAATAGAAATTGCCGGTCGAAATCACATTCTTCCACCTTTGGGAATTAAAAATACATTACATATTATAAATCGAACACATATTAACCTTATTTACATTTTGTTTACACTCTCTGATCATTCGAGCCCCGACACCTTCGACATGTCCACCAGCTCTGTCAACACAAAGAGACTTCGCCAGAGCATTCCATGGACAGCTTGTTTCACCATGACTCGATCATTTTGCAATGTTCTTAATTCATGGCGAATATGGTTTTGGAAGTCGTTTAGGTCATTTGATGGACTTACAAAAACTTTGCTTTTCAAGCAACGCCAAAGAAAAAAATCACATGGTGTGAGTCGGGTGATCTCGGCGGCCACCCCACTGCATGGCCGAGGACAACAACGCGGTTTCCGGACAGTTCCCTCAACCGATCTAATGATCTTGCACAGCAATGAGACGATGCGCTGGGGCACCGTCTTGAAACCACGAAAGACGTCGAAACACCCCACCATGCTGACGATCAAAAAGCGTTTGGAGTTGTGGCACGTTGTCGTTCAACATTTGCAAATAACGTACGCCATTGACATTCCCAAATTTGCCCAACATTTATATGTAATGCGCGATGTTTTTGACATCCCCCGTCGACCAAATGTTTGGTAAAAAATATTGCCAAAATTAGCTTTATTATTTTATCTTTCCATAAACGTATTTCACGACTTGAATTTCTCCCAGATTTTGTAAACCTATCCCCTCCACAATGCCTGACTCGCCGGTACAAACTGCCAGACATTCAACTTTTCTGTCAGAACCGGGGAGGGGGGGGGGCTGCCACCACCCTCTCCCGTTACGACCATGCAGTGACTTAGCCAGAACGATAATTGGGGGTGGGGCATATTCATATATTCGTGTTCTGCTTTATTAATTTCTTTTGAAATCAATTGTTTTTATGGTATGTGAACACCAATATATGAATATGCCCCCCCAATTACCGTTCTGGCTACGCCTCTGCGACCATGCTTGTCATGATGTGTTAACACCTGTGGCAGGATAGTCCAAATATCTACAATGATATTCGACCGCCTCGTGATCATGATCCAAAAGATTTCCTTCGTAATCATCTAAACAATTTTTCATCATATATGAAAATATAAATGTAGTTGTCATAAGCATCTTCATCGAACAATCTTTGATGCCGGTTTCATGTCCCGCTGCTGCCCGGCTGAATGCATTAAACAGAATCAATAATCAGCTGAAATATCTGATGTTTAGTGCATTAGGCACAGGCCTTGCCTTAGAACAAGAAACTGACTGATGATGTTGATGCAAAGTATCATAATTATATTTTATGTTCAGCAAGCGAGAATTAGTGTAATAGGAAGAAAGGATCAAAGCAATATAAAATATTCAAATCGACGGTTTAGGCAAGTATATCTCCCATGCGTAACATCCTAATGATCTGAAAGATACAAAGAACCAAACTTCAATATTTGTGCAATTTGGTATCTTACATATCGGTAATCCACAAGTTACAAGCATTTTTAAATAAAACTTAAATGTTGCCTCTGGAACACTAATTGACAATTGGTTGACAATTTTTGAGAACTGGATACAGGATTCCTTTTCGCATTTAACAATTGGTCCTATTAATGAGTTGATTACATACAAAAGTAGCTACAATTGTTTTTGACAATTTTTTAAATGTCAATGTAGGGGGTGTTAAGCAACTGTAATATCATAGTTGCCTCGAAATCCTTTGTCTCGCGAGGTACGATTAATCACTATCTTACCTCATTACCCATGCATACGCTTTTGTTTTCTAAATTTCCCTGGGAAATTTAGTTGAAAACAAAGGATTTCTTTGTCTTCTAATTTTCCCCTGCATGTTTGATGAGGGAAAATTAGAAGACAAAGAAATCTTTTGTCTTTTACTAAATTTCCCGGGTGAAATTTAGAAGACAAAAGCGTACCTCATTACCTCTGATTGGAGAGCTGTACCTCATCGAAAATCATCGGCACAACTATATGGACAGTATCTGACGACACCGTCCCGTACACATTCGAACAATCACTTTGCCAGCTTTTATTCCCTAATCTTGAACATTTCAATTGTGGGTGAAAATTCCGTTTATGCGCATGCCTAAAACGCCAATGAACGCGGAGATGTGTTTCTGTGCGTGCGTATATATGAAAAGTGTTCGTACCACAATCATAAGACAATCAAACAGCATTCAAAATGGCAACACACCACACGCGATTCCCTCTGCAACTATGATATTACAAAGTGATAGCATGGCATTACGGTTGATTAGTGATGACATTCCCTCAAGCCTTGAGAGGTTTAGTAAAAGTTACTAAACCTCTCTCGGCTTTCGGGTACATATTTAATCACTAATTGCCCTGAATGCCATGCTATTACTTATAAAAATTGTATTAACAAGAAATGATCGCATGAGCAAATAAGATACTAGCCCATGTTTCACTAAAATGCATCCCAATAGGAGGCTATTGGATTAATTGTGAAGGGATTTTTTTCTTTAATTGGACAAGAACAATAGAGAACATTTCCTGTACAATACAAGCACTCTGTATACAGTGTTGTGATCACACTCCTTTAACCTAACCTTCCATTTACAAAAATCATCATATCACAAATGTAACCATTAATTTGTTTGTTAGATGAAATTCCTTTGCAATTTTAACAGCATTGATCTGGCTTATATCTGGAAATCTAGTGAAAACATTTCTGGCTGGAAATCTGGCGAAATATTTCTTGAACAAACCATGCAAAATTTTGAATCCATCCCCTTTTTAGTTACCAGCAATTTCGACTAACTGAAACAATATATTTGGCGGCATATTTTCCAAGGAAAAATATCCGTAGAATAGGGCTTTAAAAGTCTATTATGTGGCTGTGACTGGTTTCAGTTGACTTAATAACGCTAATCTAGTCATTGGCCATATATAAAAACCATCTTTCACAATTGTTCCTTCTTCAAATTGATTAGCAAGGACAGGCGAAAGGTTGCATCCTGGTAAAACTATGGTAACATTAACAGCTAAATATCCCGATGGCACCGCTCTACCGTGCACGACAGATTGACCCGTGACTTTGCCGTAAGCATGGACTCTTCAGTTGTCGTCTAACAAGGCGATAGCTTTTCCTAAAGAGGATATTTATATAAAAAAATAGTTAAAGACATAATAATATACATAAAATATTACTCGACTGCGATTGCTTAATTTCAGTGCAGTTAATCTGAAACAGCAGGGCAAAATCTGTAATCACAGTGCAATTTTTTGTAATCGTAGTACAATTTTCTGTTATCACAGTGCAAAAATCTGTAACAAACTGATCTGATTAGTAGAAAAACAATGTGATGATACAATCAAACAATCAGATTAAACCAGTTCACAAGTAATGGTCACAGAACAAAACAAACAAAACAAACATGTCGCCGCGCTACATAAAGTAAAAGTCGACTTGCGTTGGAAAATATGGCTTTTATTCTTTTTTAAATGGAAAAGCCTTTACCTTAAACAAGACTAACAAAACTTACATAGTTTAGTAGAATTTTCAAGCTGTTCACATTGTATAATGTGATATAACAAAGCCAGACATTTTATGTATACCGTACTATTAATAAGTAATAGCATGGTTTCGAGTGCAATTTGGATAAAACAAGCTCTCTTTGAAAAACTCAGTCGTGCATGTTTTATCCAAATTGCACTCGAAACCATCCTATTGCCTACACTAATATAATAAAATCTGGCAGACCAGTCACATAAAGAACATGTACGTGTGTGGTCGTATAAACCGACAAAAATGCTGCGGCCACATTAATCAAGGTACAGCTGTTGTGCAACGGTAATATCTTAGTTGTGTGTTACTGCTTGAACGTTCTTAATTAAGACAAACCTGACTGCTTACCTTGATAATACGTAGCATGAGAAACCAGCCTTAGCCGAGTCGGTTCATTTGGTCTTGAGGAAAATTCAGATGATGAATGCAATGAAGAAGGCCATGACGAAGGTAATGACAAAGGTAATGATGAAGGTAGCAAAGAAGGCAATGATGAAGGTGATGAAGGATGCAATGATGAAGGTAATGATGAAGGTAATGAAGAAGGCAAGGAAGATGGCAAAGAAGAAGGCAATGATGAAGGTAATGAAGAAGTCAACGATGAAGATAATGATGAAGATAATGTTGGAGGTAATGATGAAGGTAATGACGAAAGCAAGAAAAATGGCAAAGAAGAAGGCAATGATGAAGGTAATGATGAAGGTAATGAAGAAGGCAAGGAAGATGGCAAAGAAGAAGACAATGATGAAGGTAATGAAGAAGATAATGAGGAAGGTAATGATGAAGGAACAAGTGTGGTCATAGAAAGATCTGACGATTTGGCGGTTGAAAGTGTTTGAACCTCAGAGGTAGAGCCTGTATTTCCGGACGGCACAAAAGCACCAAATCCTTTCCCTGCCAAAGAACAAATTTTCGATTTAACAAATTCTGCTCCAGCCCCATTTGAACCCCACAACCGGGCGAATCCATGTTGGCTGCTTTTCGTTTTCTTTAACATGATTACGACGTCATAACCTTTTAAATGTAGCTGACGTGCCTATATAATATTGTCAGAAAGTTAGAAAAAATATTAAACATTAATATCAAGTCGATGGATTGCAATGAATGTAAACTATTCTAAAACCATCTGGGCCCCGGTTGTGCAAATGCTGGATATAGGATTATTCGCTGTGTATTAGAGCGCATTTTGGGAAGCACAGATAACATGGCAAAAAGATATCCGTCGAATAAGCTTAACGCGATATTTTGAATGTCAGCTGTTCTTAGTTTTTTGTACATATTATTCCCATCAATCCTCAATGAAATGTTAACTGTTTTTCATGCTTGTTCTTATTTCAACATTGCTAAATTCCTTTTATTTCAGTGGCGCAATCGTTAGAGCATGCGCCTTTCACCTCTGATATTGTGGGTTCAAATCCAGTTTGGGGACGACTTATGATAGCCATGTGAAAAGAGCAGGTCAACGCTCTGCCGAAAGTTGAGGGTTTCCTCTGGGTACTCCAGTTAGAGTCATCACAAGCTTTGGAATAAAATGGATGTTGAAAGGAAAGACTTGAAATCGATCTACTGGATGTTATTTGAGCATGCAGAAAAGCGAAAAAACAAATTAACGGACAAATAGCCAATTGAAAGCTTGTTGATTTCTGTGACCGGACAAATAACAACTTTAAATATACATATAAGTTCTTTCTACATTTTTAAACATATAAATAGTGTAATATTGATTTAACTTTTAAATACATACCGTATATTTTTTGTTTAAACTACATTAAAAAGAGAAATTTTTTTTTTCGAAAATCCATTAAATTTCGTGAAAGATCATGTGAGTTTTTTTAAACCTGTGAGTATGACTTATGTCTTAGGACAACCAAAATGCATCCCGCACAACCTTTGACGAAATTTGATAAATTTTCAAACTGGCTGTTTAAACAAACAAATATACGGTATATATTTAAAAGTTATTTCTGTTCATTTTATGAATTTAGAGGTTTATTTAAAGTTTTTTGTCATTTTAGCCATTTCGTATACGGTCATCTATTTGCCAACCTTGTACAAATTAAAATATTAATAACTTCTTATTAACCGAACGCGAAGTCTGTACAAAGAAATAGCAGACCGAGCTCTATTTTGCACAGACTGAGCCCGTAAGCGTAGAACGAGGTTTGTACAAAAAGATCAAGGTCCGATATTTCTCTGTAGATATCGATCAAGCGAGGTTAATAAAAAGTTTATTATATGGCATTTATACTTTGATTAAACAAACAAGAAATGCATGATTTGAAATGCATGATTTGAAATGCATATTAATAGCGTGGTACACATTTGGTCGAAGAAAACAAAAAATACCAATGTATTCCTTCTTTTTCACTAAAAACCATTCGCAGAAATTTTTAAATAACAAATATAATTTAATAATATAATTTTCAAATTTTCAATTAGTTTTGGGTGCGTTTGTTTTTACATATTAATGGCCGCCGGTGGTCCATTACGGGAAAATAATGGTCCGCTAAAAGTGCTTCTCAGCCAATCACAGTCTGCCATTTCACAGTAAGTGATGATTGCCATATAATAAGTAATGTTTACAACACGAGCAGCCATGTTGTATTGTGAATTGAATATACTGTACAATGAACATTTGATAAGAAGTGAAAGGAATTAAGTGTTTTGCGATTAAATTAATTGTTACCTTTTGTTTGATAAAGTGCCTCGAATAAAATAGACATTGTCATTTGCAGCTGGAATACAGGGTGTATAAAAAATGTAATGGGGCTTCAGCGCGCTATTGTATCTGAATTACTCTGAGTATGAACGAGATTTTTCACATTCGGAAAGATCATGCTTCTAGCTGTTGAATGATATCTTCTTCATGCCCATTTGGCACAATAATGAGCAAATACAAATCCGATAAAAAATGTTAGTCAGAATCGCATATTTTCACCGTTGAGAGTTGGGTCTAAAACCATTGAAAATGAACCCCCTTTGGTACTTAAGTTGATGAATTTCACTCAATAAACGACGCAATATTCATAATTATTATTAAGAAGGAATATATCCTAGCTAAGCTACGACACGTTCGTGATTAATTGCTTTTTCTTTTGTTATGCATTGTGTTGTGCCTTCAAGTTCAGTGAACTTCAAAAATATGTCAAGTCGAACACTTGACTACACCATTACATTGTATGAATGAAGAAACATTAAAATTGTGGCTGGGTCGGTTTGTGGAAGAGGTTTGCAATGCAAAGCCGAAGGGGTGGGGAGATATCCAGGACGAACTTTGTATGTTGTAATTTGAAGCGATATTTGAGTGATAAAAGTGGTTGGTTCCACTGTGTAAAGACGATAAAAGGTGAGTAGGCAGATTTTAATATGGTTGACATGACAGATTTTAGTGTGCATTTAGATACAAATTCTTCACCGAGTACATCAAGTCATACAAAAGTACCAGTGTTTAATAACTGCATGTTTAATTCTTGTGAAAACTTTTGGACGGAGAAATAAACTGGTGCTTGTCAAATAATTTTGGCATTGGAATGAATAAATGTGATTTTGTTGTTTTAATGCATTTCTTACTGTTGTATATAAATGGCCAATGAGATTTTAATAAATATGCAAATTAGTTACAAACACTCGTGGTTGTAACAGAAAAGATACAACCAGAAGTGTTTGTAACTGAGTTGCATATTTATTAAAATCTCATTTGTATGGGGTATACAGGGGTGTGCATGTGATATAATCCATGAAATTTGATTGGCTATAAACATCATTAATTATTCATGAATTTCACAAATACATATTAAATTTATTATTAAATTTCATCCATTGTCGACTGTGTGCACTACTTCATGTAATATGAATTATAGTTGATTAATCGATTTTCTTTTAAAAATATAAGACATTTTCGGGAGAGTGGAGACCTACGATTAATTCACAACAAAAATATTGATAGATGTTTTTACTCACATATGAGAGCATCCTTTCTTTGGTCTTTGATGCTGGCTGTTTGTTTTCCGTGGGCTCCCTTACTTGACGTTTTGGAAATGGATGGTGGCATTCGACGCAATCATTCCGTCGGACATGGTGTTGGAAATTGACGTTATTTTGCTTTATACATTGGTGTATTTTGAAGGACAACAATGGACATTTAGAGTTAGTAGGGGATTGCTGAACACGTGCGAGAAAACAGGGGGGAGTGAACAATGTTGGGACTGTGACTTGGGATTTTAAAAGAGCGAGTTGGGAGTATAGTTTATTGCTATTAAATTATAAAATACATTTCGTGTTCCGTACTTATTTGGAGGCACAATTTCGGAATATGTGGCACCTACCGACGAAGATATATTTGTGATATTTTGGGATTTATTTCGACGCTAGCGAGCAATTTATTATGGCGAACGAGGAAGCGAAACTCGATACAAAACTCACTCAGTTGAGATTAACGGCGCAAAGAACCTGGGAAAATACTTGATGCTGGAAAACGAGAAACGATCGAACGGCATTTAAAGGCACTCCAAACAACAATAAGCGAAACAGATCAGTGCAAACGTACGGTTGAGGCTGAAAAAATCGGTAAGAAAGAAGACCTAGCAGAAATTAGCGACTGGAATACGGAAATCGAAGCGAAGATAGGTGAAGCTGAAGACGAAGTAAATCGACTTCAACAATGGCTAGACAGCAAAAAGATGGAAGAAGAAAACTACGCTCGAGAGGAACAACTTAAATTCGAAGTGAAATTGGGAGAAACAAAGCTTCAAATGCAAGCTCAAATTCAGGATGCAAACCCGGGGGGGCATAACACCTCGAAAACTGAGACGGGGGAAGGCATGAAAGGTATGTCAGTGAGATTACCTAAAATTAATATTGTGCAATTTGATGGGTCATACATGGATTGGCCAAGATTTTGGGGCCAATTCACAGAGACGGTGGATAAGTCAAATATAGCTGCTATCAACAAATTTACATATCTGTGTGGGTTTCTGGGACCAAAAGTTAAACGCCGGGTAGAGTCATTGCCATTTACTGCGGAGGGATACAACCGGGCAAAGTCAATTTTGCAAGATCAATATGGCAAAACTCCGGAGATTGTCAAAGCCTATATTAAAGAGATCATGGATTTGCCACACATTTCTGGAGCCAACCCAAAGAAAATAGCAGAATTCAGTGAGAAATTGAATTATGGTGTTCAAGCCCTTGAGACACTAAATAAACTGAAGGATGTTCAAGGAAACGTTTCCATGACATTGGATAAGCTTCCAGCTATACGGGGTGACTTGGTAAGGGATGACCCAGACTGGGAAAGCTGGGATTTTGCAAAACTTGCTGAAGCAATCAGACAGTGGACCAAGCGAAATCCTGTTTATGAAAAGGAGTCGGATGCATCAGGGAAATTTGGGAAGCCTGGTAAAGTCTATCAAACAAAAGCCACAAGGGTATGTGTCTACTGCGAAGGCGAGCACAAGACGGGGGAATGTGAAGTGGTTACTAGTGTCAACGAGCGGAGAGGAATTTTAGCAAAAAAGAAACTTTGCTTTAATTGTGCAGCAGGGCAACATCGGGCAAATGCTTGTTTCAGTAAATCAACATGTCGAAAATGCAACAAACGCCACCATACAAGCATATGTGATGCCAAAGATCGAGATGACAAAGCCACTGCTGAACGAAAAGTGTTAACTGCAAGTGGAAGCACAGCTGAAGGAATTTTCCCTGTTGTGGTAGTCAAGGTGAATGGAATAACATGTCGAGCACTGATAGACTCTGGCGCTGGTAGCTCATACATATCTGGCAAACTTGCTTCCACGCTTAATGTGAAACCGATCGAGTCAAGAACTTCAAAAATTGACATGCTTTTGACGTCTAGAACCACAAGACTGGATATATACGAAGCGAAAGTCGAGTCCATGGACGGTGATTATGCAATGGATGTAAAATTGATCAAAGTCGAGAAGGGGGAGCTACTCACTGTTGACAACCCTCATTACGATAAGTTGCAAAGTGAATTTGATCACCTTAAACAAGCAAGGTTCATTGATGTCGACCAGAAATCTCAATTACCTGTTCATGTTGTGCTGGGAAGTGGTGAGTACGCGCGGATAAAAACTCGAACAAATCCTCTAGTGGGAACCGAAGGTCAACCAATTGCTGAGAAGACAAAACTTGGGTGGTTTGCCATGAGCCCTGGTGTAGAGCTGAACCACAACACGATGCTTCTTACTCAAACATCCCAGAAAGATTATGAAGACCTGTGCCGCCTTGATGTGTTGGGACTTGCAGATACAGCTGAGCATGATCAATCTATGGTCTACAGTGAGTTCAAAGAACAATTGACTAGATCTCCATCGGGCTGGTATGAGACGGGCCTTCCTTGGCGTGGAAACCACCCACCACTACCGTCAAATGAAATGGGAAGCATCCGCCGATTGCAATCTTTGGAACGTCGCCTGCAACGAAAGGACTTAATCGAAGACTACAACACAGTGATCGAGCAGCAGAAACAACAAGGAATTGTGGAACCAGCCAATAACGAAGCGAAGGGAAAAGTATTCTACCTACCCCATAAGGAAGTTGTACGAGAGTCGGCACAGTTAACAAAGCTGCGAGTTGTATATGATGCTTCTGCGAAAGCCTCTCCTGTAATCCCATCCTTAAACGAATGTCTTTACGCGGGTCCCCCTCTTCAGAACAAACTTTGGGAGATACTAGTTAGAGCCCGAAGTTTCCCAGTGGCAATCACAGGTGACATGGAGAAAGCATTTCTCCAGATCCGTGTAAAAGAGAGTGAAAGAGATGCGCTGAGATTTCATTGGCGAGAAAACCCACTAGCTGATGTGGAGGTATTGCGGTTCACCAGAGTATTGTTTGGTTTGGTATCATCGCCATTCCTGCTTGGCGGAGTTTTGGAAGCGCACTTAAATTACTGGAAGAGCAAAGCTCCAGAAGCAGTCGACACGCTGAAGAAGAGTCTGTATGTCGATGACATTATTTCGGGGGGGTAACACTGTTGGTGAAGCAAAACAGCGCAAGTCTGAAGCTACTGATATATTGGGTGATGCAACCTTTTCACTTCATAAATGGGCATCCAATGCGAACGAACTGGACGGAGAAAGTGACAGCAACGAAGATCGCGAGGAACAAACAGCGGCAAAACAACAGCTCGGTGTGAAGCCAACAGAAACAAAGATCCTGGGCGTAAAATGGGAAAAGGAGAACGATACACTAAGTGTGCAACTGGGATCGAACAGCGAGAATCCTACGAAGCGAAGCATCCTTAGTCGGTTAGCTAAGATTTACGACCCAATAGGAATTGCCTCACCTCTGTTGTTGCAAGGAAAACAAGTCTACCGAGAAGTATGTGACCACAAGCTACCATGGGATGTAGAATTGAAAGGAGCGATTAAAAAGCGGTGGGAGAAATGGGAAGACAACCTGCCGAGCGAAGTGACTGTGCCAAGACCAATTGCACCTTTCCAAGAGCCGGTGGAGAAATTGGAGATTCATGGGTTCGGAGATGCCAGTGGTGAGGGGCTGTGTGCAGCGGTGTACACAGTTGCAAGACAACCATCTGGTGTTACTAAAGAGTTACTAGCTGCGAAAGCAAGACTTGCGAAGAAAGGACTGACCATACCAAGGTTAGAACTTGTTGCATGCCACATGGTAACCAATTTGGTCAACAATACAAGCAGAGCTCTTTGTCATATTCCACACGAGAAACACTGCTGGTCAGATAGCACAGTAGCTTTGTGGTGGATCACAGGAGAAGGCCAGTATAAGCAGTTCGTGGAAAACCGAGTAGCAAAGATTCGAGATGCTGAAGGAATCGAGTGGCATCATGTACCGACAACAGAGAACCCGGCTGACCTCGGAAGCAGAGGTGGTCAACTCACAAAGCTCTGGTTAAAGGGTCCTACTTGGCTGCCAGATCGTAGTCATTGGCCACCTCGTTGTCAAACCATCTGCCGATTCTCAGAGTGAATCCAAAGCAACGAGAGCAATTCTCAATGTAGGTGTGGAACGAGTGGAGTCAGCGATCCTGGGAGATATTCTGAGGAAACACTCATTGACAAAAACCCTACGAATTGGTGCATGGATAAAGAGATTCATCGACAACAGTCGCGTGAACGTAGACAGCAGGCAACGTGGTCCATTAACAACCGATGAGACTGACCAACAACGTCTATGGTGGATCAAACAAGTACAAGCAGAGGCGAAAGAAGATTCAAAATGTCAAAATGATTCTGTTTAGTTAAACCTACAAGCCGATGCGAACGAGATTCTGAAATGCAAAGGACGAGTACAAGGACAACTTCCTATTTACCTGCCCGACAGTTCGTTGTTTGCCGTGAAACTTGTGGAAGAAGCTCATATAAAGACGCTCCATGGGGGAGTTATTTTGACGATGGCGAAGATTCGTGAGAACTACTGGATACCTCGCCTCCGTCGCCTAGTAAAAAAGTCGCGAAAGGGATGCGCACGATGCAAGAAGTTTATGACCAAACCTTATCAAGCTCCAACACCTGCACCATTACCAACAACGCGAACGGAAGGGACTACTCCTTATAAAGTTATCGGAGTCGATTTCGCCGGCCCAATCACATATAGAGTTAAGAAAACCCAAGAAGGGAAAGCATACTTAGTCCTATTTACATGTAGTTTGACTCGGGGAGTTTACCTAGAAGTTCTGAAGAGTCTTGAAACAACCCCTTTCCTTCGAAGTCTCAAAAGACTAATCGCCAGACGAGGTCGACCTTCTCTTATCTACTCGGACAACGCGAAGACGTTCCAAGCGGCTGCCTCATGGTTAAACAAGGTGATGAAAGATGAGAAATTCCACAGTGAACTGAGCAAGTATGAGATCAAGTGGAGATTCAATTTGTCACGTGCGCCCTGGTGGGGCGGACAATTTGAACGATTAATCGGAATTTTCAAATGTGCTTTTTACAAGGTTATCGGCAAAGGACTTTTGACATTTGAAGAGCTGTCGGAAGTTGTTCTAGATGTAGAAATCTGTATGAATAACCGGCCACTAAGCTACTTAGAGGATGATATTGAATTTCCTATTCTTACACCAAATTCCTTTGTGCTACAACAGTCGAATGTTGTGCCAGAGCTAGAATGTTATCATATTGAGGACGGTGATCTACGAAAGAGGGCAAGGTACTTGCAAAGCGTAAAGAACCATTTATGGAGACGATGGCAAAGAGAGTACCTGACGAGTTTACGGCAGCGTCATCAGACCATCATCAAGTCAACTGTAGTTGGTCCCAAGGAAGGAGATATTGTGTTGGTTAAAGGCGACGAGAAGAACAAAAACAAGTGGAAAATGGGAAAAGTTACGAAATTAATTCGTGGGAAAGATAACGTTGTCAGAGGAGTTAAGCTTCAATGCGCTAAATCGACTATAGAAAGACCGATTCAACTGATATATCCTTTGGAACTGGAATGCGACGTGGGGAAATGCGAGACGAAATTGAATACCAATGCGAAAGAATTCAAACCAAAGCGGCGAGCAGCAGTCGTAGCAGAAGCAAAGAATAAGGAACTGTTTGAACTGGATGAGGATGACGAATGACAATTAACATTGAGACATTGGGATTTTCTAGTATAACATGTGACTCCTTATGAGTCGCATGGGGGGAGGGTGTTGGAAATTGACATTTATATATAAAAAAGTGGAAACACCGTTGTCATAGGAACTGTGAGACATGCTCAGGACATGCTGGGGAGGGGATTTTTTACAAACATGGGAATTTTTGTGATGTGAGAAAACTGTGAGATTATATAAATTCATGTAATAAATATACGTCGATACATTTATTTTGATAATATTCCGTAATTCCGTTACTAAGATTCGGAGGCAAAGTTTCGGAATACCCAATTTGAGAGATAATTGGCATTGAAAATAAATATTAACTGAGATAAATGGCTTTATGGCCACGAATAAACAATAAAAGTAGACTAGTGGGCAGTATTCTGACTCAGAAACATTTATTATTGCCAGCATTGAGTGGGCTTCGGTCAGCGTTTATGGGGCAGCAGATGGTGCAAGGCGAGACTGCATGCGTTCAGTATTGGCCAATAATACCAATACTTCATAAAAACAGGAGAAAATGAGACAGAAGCAAAGAAAAACGACTCGATACACGAGTCGTAAACTAAAGCCACGAACCATGTTGCAACTGCATGCAAGCGTCGTTAAGCAACTGTGTATTATTTCGGCAAAACACAAAGTTTAAGACGTTTTCAAGTTTACGTTCTACTGCATGATCACACACTCGAAACGTACGTTTCGTTGCTCGTGCGTGCGATCAACAAGTTTTCCTTGAAAAGGTTTGTTGCTTTTCATCCACGTTTTTCGATCTGTGTGTGCAGAAGAAGGATATATATATCATAATATACAGTTACAAGATTACACAATTTTCACTATAGAATTAACGGTTGCTGCAAATCTGTGATCATTGCATGTAAGTTGAAGATGGTCTAGCTTACTATAACATGTTGTAATTTGATTAATCTTTTGTAGACATTGTAAGAATAAAAGCCCCTAAAGTCTATTGGGTAACTTAAAAATTGCTATTGGTGGAATTGGCAAAAATACAACACGCATGTGACGGTGAAGACCATCCATATTTTTTTGCAAAAACGTTGACTAACATAGATAATGAGTCTTTGGAAACTCATTAGAATAACAATTATGATAATGCTTATTCTAATGAGTTTCCAAACCATCTATTCTACTCACTACTGCTCTAAGTGCAAGTCTATAACAATTTAAATTTCAAACAATGTCTAGAGTCTACGGTCTAAAACTATTTTCTTGGTAATTGTAAACAGTGTAATTGTACTTCATGTTTAAATCGTTTTGAAATCCCGTTCATGGCTAGGGAACGGGCTGAATCGTTCAGCGCTTTCAACGTTGTTCACCGAACCAAAATATATACAAATGCCTTCAAGTTTCTTTTTTGAAGAGAGTCGATGTTCCCACAAGATAATTTATTCAGAGGATTTATACTTATGCCAAAACCAATGAACGTATCAGGTGTGTTACAATCATCTTCATTATTACCGGCAAAACCAATTCGCAAACGCGCCTTTGAAAACTTCAGGTTGAAACCTTCCTTGCTGCAATTCGGTTGTAATGAAGAGTCATCTATAAGGGACACCCATTCCGCTCTTCCAGCATTTGTTGCGACGTCATTTCCGTCTGCGATCACACTGTACAGTGAACTTGCGGTGTGGTTGAGAAGTATCCAATTTGTCTTCTTATTCACGTCTGTCATTCCCAGGCAAATCTCGGTGAAAGGCGTGTTATGGTACGAAGCTAGCTTTGTTTCATTTTCTGTCAAACCGTCCATGACCTGCTTTATCGTTCAATGTAGCGTTGTTTCCCCAGAATAGAGAATTGTATCTAAATGTATCCTACAAAACAATATAACCGGATTTTGGTATTAATGAACACAGTAAATTCGCGGCTTTCCGACCGGGCGTGTTGTTGACTGCTGTTAATACACAATTCATGATGTTTGGTGGTTGGGGAATCTTTCTACTCTTTGACAGGGGTTTGATTCTTGCAATATGCATTTTTGCAGACGACCAAGTATTTCAGTTTAACTGTGTAGGTACTTTGGACAATAAAGCAATGACGTTTATACTGCATCTGTAGGAAGAATGCTGATATAGCTATCTAGTGATAAAGAGGGCTCATTAATATTATTTAGTGCCTGGAAGCAAAACTCATAACGTCAGAGGCATCGTATTTTTCATTTTGAAAGCTAAATATTAAAACAGCAGGACTAAACGAGATATTAAAGGAAAATGGCAATATATTTTTTTATTTTTTCATTTGAGAGAACTTTTAATTTAATAACTTCATTTTCCGATGCTTCATATCTTGCTTAGTTCTTGAAATATTTTCACTTGAAGTAATGATCATGAGATGTCAGCCATCGTGAATAAATTTTTGATCTCATTAACCGATAAAAGTTTTCGTTGCTGATCAAATATTGATTGGTAGATGTTTTAAAGGTTTCAAGTGATCTTGATATTTCCAAGGGCATATACAGAGTATAATTTTGAGCCCAAAATGATTAGTGGTTGTCTAGATAAAAACTGATATTGCGTGACCCCTGTTGTGACGTAACATGCATATCTACAAAAATCCAAGATGGCGGACATTTCATTTCTTTCGATTAAAATATTTGTAGAAGTAAGCAAGATATGAAAAAACTAGTTTTATGTATGGTTTTAAATGTTCTTTCGAACGAGAAAATAAAAAAATATATTGCCATTTCACTTTAAAATATGCGTACACAAATTCAAACCGGGTGCTTGTGAGCGTATAAATAAATTTAGTTTTAATGATGCCTGCATGAGTATAAATAAAGTTAGTTTAGCTTTCCTCCATGAATAACCCCTGAGAAATAACCATTACTGTTTTTACTGATCATCTCTAAAGAGAACTGATAGAGCTACAATCATGGCAAAAATCCCGTGGACAATTGGGAGTAAACTGAAGCATTACTGTTTACAACACTTGTTGGCGTCTTTGACACTTTGTCTCCCAGCTCCCGCCTACGATGTCGGTTTAAATAACTTTTGACATGCATTGCACAAAGCTTTCACCTAACCAATTTATGGGCTTTCATGTATTGGGCAAGGCAGGAATTTCAACTAAATAATTTTTGCCAGGATTGCTCCAATATAAATGTGATTGGTTTAATTATATTTTGTATATGACACCTGTTATAGAGACATGCTTACCTTATCTGGATCCAACTTCATGACTAGTGTCCAACCCCCACCACCACATTGGGAGGACAAATTCGACATATGACAATAAGCTGGATAGGTTTCTGAGGTCTTGTTTACCTGAAGGTTGTAAACACCATCGACTGCCGAACTAAACAGAAGATGCAATAGTCAGTTGCAGTACTATGACCGAGTCCAGAACTGGCGCTAAATTCAGTCAGTGAGCAAGCTAGAACTCATTAAGGCCCCTTTATACTTGAAATTTTTGGCTGCGATTTTAGGTCTTCTGATAGATGTGAACGAGTAGAAGATGAATGTTTAGATTAGGGTACAAATATTCAGAACATTCATGATTCATTTATTCGTTCATATACATAATACATCAGAAGAAGAAAATCGCACTAGAAATCGCAACAAAAATGAGAGTGTAAGCGGGCCTTTAAATGGGTATTCAATAGATTCAGACATGTTAAACCAACCTGTTTGCCTCGAAAACCTCTTTGCATGAAATGTAAGTTTCTAATTTGGAAAATTGGTTAAAGATATTGTAATTAAATTGTCGACCTCGTCCAGCTAGTTGGGGATGGGCGGAAGATGAATATTAAATACTAGGGTTCTGAAGTAGTGTGAATATGAATATTGATGGGGAATATGAATATTTCGGGTAGGAATAAGAGTAGGAATATTTGCAACCGGTAAAATTGGAATGAATACCGCTCCTCCACCTCCCACCCCCTCGGCAGGTTCTTCAGGTGAATTCAGTTGAAGGTAAGAATATGGATTTTAGAGGTAGGGATATTAAATATTTAAAGAAAAATATCCTTCTTCCACCAGGAAGCCCGGGTGTCAATAGAGCTACCAAACACTGAAAAGCTCTTGAAAAACAACCAACCAATTTATATTAAAGCCAAACCTACCGATCGGAAAACAGCTGGGATTGTACTCCTAGAACAAATAAGAGATACTTAAAATTTGAACAAGCTCAAAGTTGATGACAGTTGATGAGAGTTGACGGTCAGACGCGAGACAGAATTGGACATATATTCTTATCAATTTTCAATGACTTTTATGCCCGTTTGACTGAGGCCTTACACGAGTTTTCAAGTATACATGGCCAGTGGCAGTCTTAGCTCAGCGGGCAGCACGCTAACCGTCACCCCTGCTTGTCACCGAGTGGTTGTAATACGTGACAAAATTAAAATCCATTACTTATTACCTTTTGTGGAGAAATGAAAAAGAAATGATCGAACGATGTATTTGCCTCCAAAACGAACGACGAATTTTCTACCAAGTCATGTAAGAATTCACATTTGTTCGGTTCATAGTTGGGGGATGTACTGTGTTTATAGTTGATAGACCTGCAACATAGGTCAGCCAAGCAGTCGTCTATACACAAGCGCTTCTAGAAGAAATGTCACGCACTCCCAGAACTGTTGCGTCAAGTCGAAAGCCTAAAGGGCGAAGTGTTAAAAGACTCAATAAAATATATAGTAATGTTTCTACAAATAACACAGAAATGGAGTCATGATTAAGCGCTCATAATCATCTAAACTAACAATATATTTAAAAGGTGAATAGCTACAATCTTGGACATATCGCATGTTTTTATGATTCCCCTTCTTAATTAAACAGCCGCTCCCCCAACTCAATTTTGAGCTTGTGTCATTGTATATATTATACCAACAGTTGTTTCGGCGTTTTTTACAATATTGAACTGGGAGGGGGAGACAAGTTTGTTTTGTCAATGTTCGATCAATAACTTTGTAATATTGGCTGGAATGATCTCAAGGGTTTTGTCCAAGATTGTAGCTCATTTTTCAGTTCTTAACTTGGTTCCCTAGGGATCATCCTTTACTATCCCAATTGACCATTTGCGTAATAGACTAAATTTTGAACTAAACAAGTCTAGACAAAAAATTCATCACAGCTTGAAGGAGCATCACAAAATTAGTAACATTCCAAAGTTTCGTTGCAAAATGTTGTAAAATGCGGAAAATATAGCCTTGCGAAATTTGCAATTTTCAGTCATTTTAGATTACAAACGGGAAATTGACAGCCTCAAACCCTTCGAGGCTGTCAATTTCCGGTTTGTAATCTAAAATGACTGAAAATTGCAAATTTCGCAAGGCTATATTTTCCGCATTTTACAACATTTTGCAACGAAACTTTGGAATATTACTAATTTTGTGATGTTCTTTCAAGCTATAATGAAATTTTTGTGGAGATCAAAATTTAGTCTATTACGCAAATGGTCAATTAAGGAGGCTCCCTACAGTTCCGTGCGGAATGTTCGCGGGACAAGTACGTGAACTATCCCACGCAAAACGGTAATTGCTAGATAGTATACTTCAAAATAAGGTTTCCGTTTTTATATCAATTTTAAAATAAGTCAGGGTTAGGTTAGAGTTTAGGTTAGGGTTAGATTGGGGTTAGGGTGAGGGTTAGTATTAGGGTTAGGGTTTAGTTTTGCGTTAGGATAGTTTTTTCTACGTTATAAAAACGGAAATCTTATTTTGAAGTATACTATCTAGCGATCACCCACGCAAAACTGCCTGATCAAAACAAAACAAAAATTGACCATGCTTTTTTTAAAAATAAAGCTATTTCTGAAAGGTTTCTAATGGAAAAAAGCGTTGAATAATACTTCGTTTTGAGTGCCAAATCACTTGCGAGTCTATACAGCAATTCTACATATGATACGAATATCACTAGACCAAAAAATAGCTACGAAACAATATTTTAAATTTTTTTTATACACTGTCAACTGACTATTAAAACTGTAAAACATTTGCAAAATTGCATACAAACTTTAAAAAGTTGTTTACTTCTCAAGAAAACGTTCATTATATGTAAACAGAAAAATATTTCAGTTTCATAGCCTAATTGTTCATTTTTAGCAAAAAGTACAAAACCAAACATGAAACAAAAAAACACGTCCACCTGTTAATAGGTTGTTACAGCTCATAGATTGAGTAAACGGCAGGATTCAATTAGCTTCAACCTTGTTTTCATCGATTTAATCCTTGACAATAATCCTGGCTGTCCATAGCACTCAAATAAATCGAAAAGTTGACAAAAACAAAACAGTAAAAACAACATTGCGGCTCGATTTTGCTGAATGAAAACTTGTTCTGCGCCCGCGTACAATCTTTTACTAGTCAGCGACGCTTTTCAATAGGGTAATTTCTGGAATTTCTCGAGTTACACGAGGCTATTTTCAAACTTTATTTGCATTTTACTCATTAGTTTCATCGGTGACCTATCTTCAAATTTTGACCACGAATTTATTTTGCGGTAAATTTTATAAATTTCAAATTTTAAAAAAATCTGTAGTGTGAAAATTTCGCAATAAAATTTTCGCTTTTAAAAAAATCACACACTACAGAATTTTTTTAAACTTTCGCCACAGTTGAAGAGCATCATTCCTTATTGATATATGAAATAAAAAAGATAGGTCACCGACATCGTTTTTGAGATAGCGGCACATTTATGGGTTAAATTGGAAGGCTTTATGCTGTCGTCATGTTGCCATGGGAACATTGACATCGTCGAAATCTAGTTCGAAATATTGCTTAGGTGACCAATATTGCCACCAAGTCGAAAAGAACTCGCGTTCTGCACGAACAAACCTGTTTTACGGAATTATTGCTTAAACAAGAATAACTGTAGGGAGCCACCTTAAGATAGGCCTAACTAACTTTATACTGGATAGCCCATATAGGCGTAAGAAGGGATGCTGGGGCGGATGATTATGCTTAAAATCGGGTAAATGTATCAGAGGGAAGCACGACATGTATTAAAATAGTCGAAAAAATAGATCTGTCTGTTCTTAGTTGTTCTTAGCCCAGGCTCTGTGCAGCCTGCATCGAGCCTTAACCTTCCTTCAAGGGGAATTATAGGGCTGGCGCGGGCAAAGATTGGATACGGGCTACACGCAGAGCGTGGGCTGCTTGTGTTAGAATCAAACTGAAAGCAATCTTCTCCCATGTCCTAATCGGACAAGATTGCAGGGATTGAACCCAGTTTCAGAAATAAAGATGTCCCACCAACAAACCATAGCAAAAATCTAACAATTTTTCCAGGTATATTATATACGAACCTTCAAGGGAGGAATTGTAACAGAAGTTTGTTACACTTTCTGTTGTGTAAATTTCATGGGATTGCAATTCCTTAATCTTCATTATCAGACATGCAATCAGACAATGTCTTTAATTGAAGCGCGAGACCAGGGTTTGTTCTTTGCGAGTTTCTCTCTTGCATCTAAGGTAAATATAACAAAACTGTCACAAAAACTAAATCTCCTTCCTCCACTTTTTCTTCGCCTTTCTCCAAATTTTCCCTTGCGTACGTGCAATCCATCATCCACGCAATCTACGAGATATATGTGGACTGCTGAGGAGATCAGCGTCCTCCGAATACAAAAAAACGATGTCGTATTTTACTGTAAAGTCCCGTTTCAACTAGTCCATCATCGTACAACATTGTTGGTTCAAAAATGTTGGACAATGTGTTGGACGAAAATTTTAAACAAAACGATCTTAGACCAACATGTTGGCCTCGTTTGAACAGGACTTAAGACGTCCTCATTGAAGCCTAAGTTAGCCTGCAAAGCAGGCGCTTCTGGACAGGCTAAGCCTAAGTGAACTTTAGTAGTTTTCAGTTTCCATATATAGACCTCAGTGTTTTTGGGAAGCCATTATACGGATCGGCTCGTTGAACCACAGTTAACTATTGACTCATATAGTAAAATTGCTTACAATTATGAATAAATGAAACTGAGGGCTTGTTCATATGAGCCGGGCTGACTCGCAAGTGGTGATATCTCGCCTCGTAGGCTATATTGTTTTTATATGTTTTGAGATTTGATTCACATGAGAACAGGATTGGCCCTGTCTTCATATGAACTCACACGCATGCTTTAGTCAGGGCTATCGATAGAAAGCATCTAAGAATTCGGAACAAGTAAGAGATCAACAATATTAAAACTTCTGAAGCAGTTAATTCCCGTCAATAAAAACAGCAGTTTTCAAAATTAACAAGAATATCGCGTTATATCCCGCCAAACTAATACCGCAGGAATTTTTGTAGCGCTTGCCGCGGGATAGCCCGCCTCATGCATGCATCACATGGTGAAACAAGTAACAACTTGGCCCGGCAAAGTGAGCTGGCCCGGTTTAACGGGCCATGCAGCTCAGCTCATATGAACAGGCCCGACGATGATAAGAAAGAGTTCTCCCGAACAGCTGCCTATAATGACGAACGTTTTTTAATTAATTAACGACAAAGCATTTTTGCCCAAAAAGTGATATCAGAGATGAGAATAAAGCCCCGTTTACACTACGCTCAATTTTTGGTACGGCACGGATAAAATTGGTACCCGTACCACTTTTTTGGTTCTTGGACTACCTATTTAGGTAGTCCAAGAACCAAAAAGTGGTACGGTACCAAAAATTGAGCGTAGTGTAAACGGGGCTGCACGTGGGCTAGAAATTTGCACTTTTTACCCAAAACTAAAACTTAGACTAAATATTTGTCTTAGAATAAAAAAAAACGCTGTCATGCATTAATTTTTAATCGCCATCTCCTTCATTAACACGCACGTTCAAGGTTTGAAAGTATCATGCACTATATTTCTAGAAAAATCCGAAAATTAAAAAATTGCTGCATATGTATGGTTTTAGAGAACGTATGGCGCCGCACATTTTGATAAACTTCAATAATATCGACTTTCAAAACGCCGTTTTGTAAACAATAAGTAAAGTTTTGGGCATTTCAATATATAAGATGACAAAGATTTCCTGCAAGATGTATAAGACAATTTCCTGCGAAGATTTCTGTTAAAAAAATTCTGACAGCGGTGAATGATGTGGCGGGACAATTTCCAGCATTGCTGCTGGCGAAGTCTTCATCCAGCTATGTGTTTGTCAGTTTAAATATGTATGTATTTTAATATCGAAGAGTAGTATACTCTGCATTCTCTGACGCAACTGGAAAACTTTAGCCTGACGTTTTACTCTAAACCCCATGCAGGCCAACACTTTCTCTCGTGTGGCATTAGACAAAGTAAATTAATAAAGTAAACTTCATTATGCATGGCGCGTTTGGGGTCAATGCATGGGAACCGATCTAATCGAATTAAAGCGATATGACTAACCGATATACGCTCCTCTTCCAAATTGCGGGACGGCTCCGAATCGATTTCGGATCGATCTATAGTGTGAACGAAGGGCCTTCGCTGGAAATGTTGAAGTTCTGCTTATATTTTTCAGGTAGTTAATTGTACCTGTCTCGATCTGCAGCTGTTGTGAGCAGCCAGTAAACTAAAGACGTGGGCATCAGTTAACTCATATGACGCGCCCAACACTTTTCTCTTGTCCTTGATAAATTAAATCGCCAGGGAGCTGCAGTTTGCATATGAAGTAAAGTATAAAGTATTGGGGCATATTGGTTCTTAATAGGTTAACAAAAGAATAGGTAGATAGGTTGGTTAATTGATAAACGCGCCTAACACTTTTCCTTATAATAAAATTTAATCGTCTCTTATAACAATATTATAACACAACAAAGAAGGAAGATAAGGTTGCCACTGGGAAATTTTTGAAATACAAATATTAATATTTTAATATTATTCTACAACTATACATTTTATTTTCTAAATATAAGGAAGCGTTTTCTTAGCCTTAAGGCGTATTTCTATAAAAGGTATAATATCCTACGCATTACCACAGAATAAAGACATACAGAAGTGTAACTTCCATTACAAAACCGTAAGGCGCTTTTTACCGAAATAGCTGGCGGCCATGTTCTTAGCAAGTGCCCTAAAGAGAGGCATTCACCCCCCTGGAATATTAAATTTTCAATATGTTTTCAGGGGGGTGACTGCCTCTCTTTAGGGCACTTGCTAAGTGAACATGGCGGACTGAAAAAATCCCTTACGCACTTTTAATAAGAAGATACACTTCTGTATGTCTTTATTCTGTGGCATTACATTACATTATTATTTAAACACTCATTAATAATGCATAAGCTTATTGGCAAATCGTCTCAACCATACTATGTCACGTGCAGTGGCTTTACACCTGATAAAACACTCCTAATTAGTATTCTTTATATAAAGAATACTAATAAAGCTGTATCTATTGTAGTCGTGTCCTCATTAGTATTCTTTATATAAAGAATACTAATAAGGCAGTAACCTAGCTAGCACAAGAACGTCCTATCAACGTTGTCATAATGTTCGGTTTACGTTGCGAAAACGTTGTCAATTTATGTGCGCCCGACGTTATTTTGTCGACTCCAGGGGACGTTGTCACAACGTTGTCGAGAAATATAAGAAAAAACGTTCGCACATCGTTTATGAAACGTAAATATATTGAAGCGAAACGTTCACACAACGTTTATAGAACGAAATATTTATTTCAAAATCTTTTATGTTTTCTGTAAAATTACAATACTAGGAATAAAAAAATTACTTAAATATCTTTATTGTTCATAAATGTTTCTGCCAATGTTGTCAATCTCGTGAATGTTTCACAGTTCCAGCTTTTTGATGAAAGCGTTAGCCATCGCTGTAATAAGCAAATTATCCCTGTTTGTTCAGCCACATAGTTTACCATTATATTGTACGTATAGTATTTGATGATCATCCATATTCTTGCCTTCGCATTCTAAAGTTGTATATCTTGAACAAGAGAAAATATAACACATTCGCCAGAAAGTATTCTCACTCAGTTAATAGACGATGGAGTGACATTAATGGTCAGTGTGGATTATAACGATTTCGCTTTGGTCGGACAAATGTCCGATCAACTGGTCAGTTGGTCAGACATTTGCTAAGAATGGTCGGCCAACTTTCTTAATATTTTTTTACACGATACTGCATGAGATAACTTTAGAAACATTTATATCGATGAAAGTTAATACAAAATATGAAATCACAAACGTCATACATCTCTATTTACATGGAAATGTCCTATATATATAGCAGGTATTGGAACGTTAAGGCGCATCAAGCCATTCGTTCCTGTAAACATGCTGCAATCAATCTATAGCGCTTTGATACAACCCTACTTCGATTATTGTTCTCCCCTTTGGGACACTTGTAACAAAACATTAAAAGACAAATTGCAGAAGTTTCAAAATCGAGCAGCTAGGATAATAGCTGGTGCTGGTTATGAGATCAGGTCTGCTGACGTTCTTCAATCTCTTGAATGGGACAATTTAGAATCTAGAAGAAAATTAACTAAGGCAACTCTTGTCTATAAAATTCTAAACGACCATAGTTCGCCGAACTTGAAAGAGTTTTTGATAAAAAGGAATATTTCGCAAACGACTTACGATCTCAGAAATGCTCAGAATGATCTGGCCGTTCCTAAGCCAAGACGCGACTTTCTGAAAAAGAGTTTTCGATATAGTGGTGCTAAACTATGGAATGATCTTCCTGGTGAAGCTAAGGAAGCCCTATCAATATGTTCTTTTAAAAATATTGTAAGGCAAAGTAACTAACCTAATATTAATTTAAATGGATTATTACAGACATATTTATATGGCCAAATCACACCAAACCACCAACTTCCTTTTAAACCATTCTAATTAATTACTATATATATTGCATGTATTTGTACTTATATTTGTCCTTTTTGTAAATAGTTTTTGAAAATTTTCAAATGTCGACGCCCCTTGTGGAAATCAACTCTCTTTGTTGACAAGGCTAGCGTCTTTAAATAAATTTTTACATACATACATACATACAACGTTAGAACAAATGTACGCTGCCACACACGGACACACCACACTCGATTCGAGGACGCGGCGCCGGCGCGAGTTTTAAATCTTAATAAAACTGTTAATTTGTTATATTAGAACATTTCGCTATAAAACATGGTAGAAAATTTAAATCAGGAGCAGAGTTCCTCGCCTATCGGTGACGGTATATAGGCTTTAAAGCCTAGATCGTCTATACGAGCAAATTTTCTTTGCCAAATTTTACTTTAACACGTTTTATTTGCCGGTGTGCATGTGATGGAGAAATATGGCAACAAATAAACTTGTCAAAGAAAAACGTACTTGCAACATTTCTCCATACACACAGGCAAATAAAACTTGTCACAGCTTGACAGCTAACCTTAGCAAAGAAAATTTGCTTGTGTACAGTAAAAGAGGCCTAAGTGTATGCATAAGTAAAATGGCCAATCTTAACTCTTTATATAGGAGATAGAACATAACGGCTGGAATATAAACGTCTTTGTGTAAAGTACTGTTCATAAACACAACAGGTTCTACTTTTAAGAATTTAATGTTCGATTATATCGTTTGAATTCATTCGTCTGACTCATCACTGTTGCCAAACCAAGTATCCCAGTCACTTAGTGAAAAAGATAGTTCACTTTCCGATTCTTCTTCATCCGTTCTGGGTCTTTGGGAAGCGTACGGCCTCCGAGCACTTTGATTGGGTCTTCGTAATCGAATTTTAGTAATGGAATCTTTGTATATATTTGATCGGTCAAAATGTCCGACCAGAATAAAGTTGATCGGCCATTTGTTGTTTTTGTTCAGCAAATGGCCGATTGCCGACCGTTATAATCCACACTGATCCATTATCCACCATATAGCTTTTATGTTTACTGTAAAATTACAATACAAAGAATAAAAAAATTACTTAAATATCTTTATTGTTCATAAATGTTTCTGCTAATGTTGTCAATCTCGTAAATGTTTCACAGTTCCAGCTTTTCGATGAAAGTGTTAGCCATCGCTGTAATAAGTAAATTATCCCTGTTTGTTCAGCCACATAGTTTACCATTATATAGTATTTCATGATCATCCATATTCTTGCCTTCGCATTCTAAAGTAGTATATCTTGAACAAGAGAAAATATACCACATTCGCCAGAAAGTATTCTCACTTTAATAGACGATGGAGTGACATATCCATGATCCACACATATAGCTTTAATCTTTATTATATAAATTTCACTGGAAACCCAACGGTCATATAGCTTTTCATCATCAGAATGTGACATTTGTATATGATACTGATAGGCAGAGGAACATTCTTATCGGCCAGGGTTTCATTTAAAACGCTGATGAGACATACGCTGATGAGACATGGTAATTTCAGCCTAAAAATATAAACGAGATTCTAAGTTAAACATGATATCAAATATATATCACTGATCAATGTCCCGTAATTCATCACAGGACACAGACACATTCAAAAATTCAATATGACAACTATGGTATAATAACTAAATAATATTCTACTCACGTTCAAATGATTACAAGATCGATGAAATTAGACAACGCTCGTCGCTCGCAAAGAGTATGATAATATATATATAAGTTCCTCACGTCTGCCAAAGATTAAGTTTTAATTCTGCGGCCAACGGCAAAATGCGATATTCGATACTGATGACGCACATTTTAATAACCTATTTTGGCCAAAACAATGTTCCACCGCAACGTTCCATGGACATTATCAGAAGGTGTTCAAGTGACGTCCAGTGAAACGTCCATACAACGTTCTGCACACATGAAATTTTTACAAATCAAATGTAGCATTTATGAAAACGTGCTGTTAAGGTTGTAGAGAGGTTAGGTCGGACCAACCCAAATAACAACCTTCTCGCAACGTTGCGATTACGTACTGTGCTAGCTGGGTAATCTATTGAATTTGCCGTCGTGTTTGAAGCCGTTTAATAAACTCGCAGGTCGTGTTTTATTAGGTCTAAAGCCACTCGCGCTGCGCGCTCGTGACTTTAAACCTAATAAAACACTCCTGCTCGTTTATTAAACAGTACTTCAGCTCATTCCTCATTGGGATTTTTCAGTTAATGATCACATATAAGTATTACGCTTAGTAGTCGCTTTCTTATGTCACCTACTGCGGCCTAGATTATTTATCTTACAACAATTGTACATGTGATTATACTTTCTTAACTTCATGTATTTAGCCTAACCCACCCTGTCAACTTTCCCTGTGCATGGAAAGAAACCGGAGCGTCCGGAGAAAACCCACACTGACGTTCGGAAGAGCGTTGAGTCCGTAGGCTACGGCGTAGCGAAAATCGAACCCACGATCTCTGAGGTGAAAGGCGCTTGCTCTGACAACTGCGCCACCGAAACCTCCATCGATTAAACCCGTTAATTGTCCTCAGAAATGTTAACATGGTGTTTAATTAAAGGGGTAGAGAGCATGCATGTCTAAAAGCCGAAGATGCTATAGTTCTAATCGCACGGAGAGAATTTTCTGTCGTTCTCAGCAATGTCACATTAGAATTAAATTGAAAATGAAAATTAAGTTCTGTTATTTACAATTGAACACGGAATAGTCAAAGTAAGACTTACCTTTAAATCATACAAAGTCCACTTGACCACGCAAGGTATGTTCATAAGCAGTTACAAATATGTTGTGTGCTATGCCTGCTCAGTATACATATCAATGTGTCGACTATATTAAACAGCGTCACTAACATTTATGCTGTGCGTGTTTGGCGTATTTTAATAAACACATTTAACGCAATGCACCTGCATGTTAAGTGCGTTTTAATGGCGGTATATATGAACATATTTTTATGGTTACGGGTATAACAAACAATATGTTATGAATTTTTACTACGTTTATGTGATCATGAGGCGATCGGGAAGAATTTCTCTCGATTGTCTGTCACTTAGAAAAACAACTTTTTGTATTAATATATATAATTGAATGTTTTGTTCGATATAATGAAACAACTATTGGATTTATCTTCGCCCAGTTCGTTTGACCATGCAAGTTTGGTAAGTTAATTTATTTCTGGCAAGATAACGTTTTAGTCAATTTACTCGATTCTGATTGGTTAAAAACCGTGCCGATTAAACATTAATACGCACAGTGTGCGTATTAAATATTAATCGGCACGAATAGGGCAACTTGAAAATTTACATCTCCTGCACTCTAAGTTTGCAATGAGCACTTATTTTTGCTTTCATAACGAAGAAAAAAAGATTATTCATAGTTTTTTACAGGTCAAGTAAGAATTGAAAATTAATGTCAGAAATTGCTCTCGATGGCTTTGCTTGCTTGAATACATAAATGATCTATTCTAAAGCTACCCCCAAGTGACAGACGAGAACAGAAGAGAACAGTCGGGTAACAGACGACTACATACGAGTAACAGATAACTACACAGTCACGAGTAACAGACGAGTAACAGACGACTACAAATGAGTAAAGGCTAGTCTTTAAATTAAATAGGGAACGGGGAATGTGCATGGGAATGCTACAACTTCACACGCGAAACGTATGCCATGAACGTCTTTTGTTGTTTCAGAGACAGTGATTTTCTCAACTGTGATAGCATATACTGATAAAAAAACCTTGAAAAGAAGTTATCGTAAAATATCCGTTTCTGAATGATGTCAGTGTTTGCTTCTAATGTATTTTGAAGACCTTAAAATTGATATTCTAAGGGGGTTTTTATTTTAAAAATATTCGTTATAAAATTATCTTGTTACCATGACGTCTTCAAATACTTCATGTTCGGAAAATATAGTAGTTTTTCCAGCAAGGCGAGGGCTTTCTGCATTGAAAAGAAATGTGCATTGAGAATGAATAGGGGACATCGTACTTGGTGTAATATATGTACCAGAAATACATGCATGCGTATTTCTGGTACATATATTACACCAAGTACGATGTCCCCTGTTTATTCTCAATGCACATTTCTTTTCAAACGCTTTCCTATTAAAACAACATAGCAATCATACAGTCAAGAACACCATGGTTGTTATAAACCTGGTTAGGAAACCCGGTAAACTTCAAAGAAATTACGCTATAAACAAACATGGAAGTTGAACAGTCAGTTTGACCCTGCACATATTGGTTTTAATCAATGAGAATGGACCAAACGATGTAACACAAACATTCTCCATCGAAAAATGGTGGTAATACTTTTGCAAAATATGCCGTAAGATATAGCCCTGGTAGGCAAAACAAATGCTTCGTACCCATTCCCTTCGCCAAGCTTTCTGAACTGACTATTGTCAAACAATAGAAAAACAAAGGATTTTTCAACCGTGACCCTGCACAAGGTACACAAACACCTAAAACAAAGGGTTTCCAAACCATGTCATATATATTAACTATGAGAACACCAAGAAATGACATGTTTACGAACAGATATACTGGCGACATAGAACATAAAAGCGCATAATATAAATTTTCGAAGTAACAATGTTTATACTAGAAGAAAAAGGTAATATTATTAAGTTCCGCGGCCGCAGGTTCCGCAGTTCCGTGCACTGCAGTGATACCTATAAAAATAATGAGTAATATTTCAAATCCGACCATGAGGACTGGACTAGTTTTCTTATCCCATACCTGTGTTAAAAGCGGCTTTCTGATTGGTTTAGAGCAGGTGAGCTTGTCGTCGAGCTCACCTGCTTTTTGCCGAACTCACCTGCTTTTGCCGAACTCACCTGCTTTTCGCCCGAACTCACCCGCTAAACTGCTTACGTTGCAATAACAATAACAAATATGGCGGACAAGATTTAGCCGATAAACCTAAACTTTAAATTAAAGAACTTTTTTCGGTGACTAACATACCGAGACTGAAGAAAAACCAAAGAAAAAATGCAGTAAAGGTAATGTAGACGTAGATAAAGAAGTATTTTTTGCCCAGTGATTTTTTTGGCCGGGAAAATGTTCACAAAACATCGACGAATATATCGCGAAGAGCTACAAATGTGTGTATGGCTCGGCGTATGGGATAAAAACCAAGCGTACTTGCAGGTTCGGTGAGTCCGGGATTGGACGCACCTCGGGTGGCTGGAAGTTTCCCGAACTCACCTCGCTTCGCTCGGTAAGTTCGGGAAACTTCCAGCCACCCTCGGTGCGTCCAATCCCGGACTCACCTCCCTGCAAGTACGCTTGTTATAAAGTCCGCGCAATTTGATGAAAATGCGAGGACTTGAAATCTAGCCCAGTCCGAATTGGTGGATTTGAAATGACATCTCATACGAATAAATCACTACTTAAAGTGAGGTGGATTAATTTTGATCCAGTCTGTGATCCAGTCTAAGGACTGAATTAATTTAGGACTGGATCAATATACTAATCCTAGGATTGGATCAATATACTTCACCAGGTATCCAGTATTATCACGTGAGCAAAATAAAGCAATATGGTTGGCTAATTTACTCATGAATTATTCATGCTTTGAGATCTCAACTTGAAAAACAGCGACGTAAACAAGAACAGCTCGAATGAAAAGTTAGCGATATAAGCGAGGCAAACAACGAAGAGCCTTTTAGAAAGGCGAGTGAAACTCTAGTAAAATTTAACGGGTTGTTGAATATTGTCGATTTCCTGAAGTAACATACCCATATATGGTAATAATATTCAAAGTAGAAAGACCGCCTGCTGGCAAGTACCTGAAGAAGAGTGCACTCAGTACAGCAATTAGAATAATAGGGAAATGTGTTGTGAAATTGACATCGCTACTAAATAGTGCTTTTAGCGATTTGGGTGAATAAATCCTAAAAACAATGAGAAAGATAGGAGAGTAATCTAAGCTAAAATGTTGCAATTTTCGGATGGCTTGTAGGAGCTCCGCCTGGGCCCCAATAAAATTTGCTTTCATCTTGGAACAAAATATTTTTTTTGCAATCACAGTATTAAAATGATATTCTTTACAGTAGAAGGGTTTTGTAGATGGAAATATATTCCCAGGAGCAGAACTATAAGCACAAAATTTCCATCTTAGTCTAGGACCTGTATATGAGTTTGTATGCATTTCATTTAGGACAGATAATCTCAACTGTTTTAGGAGAAGTTGACCATGACGGTCAACATGGTAACGCTGCCCGAACCCCAATCCGGGGCGAAACGTCCGAAACTGACCACACCCAAAAACGACGCTCTCGCCATAGCGCTATCTACCAAACCATTAAAGCTTTGGCTATTCTGAGGTGCTTATATGGTTCAGAGATGGTGGTGTTAGGGGTGGTCGTTGGTAAGTGTGAAATGCCTAGCACTCATATTTCACAAGAAAATGACCATGCAATACTCATAGTCAAACGTCAATTTGTGGCTTACAACTTCAAATAAACAGCAGTGGATCTACAATAATTTGGCCAAATACGTCCATTTGCAGGAGGTAGGTACATTTCAAATTATTATTTCGGTCACAAAATATTAACTACTTTACACCAAAACAGTGATAATATAATTAATTAAATAAGTACCAATTATGTTTCTATCAAAAAGATTTAGGAAAAAAGGTAATGTAGATCCACAGTGGAAAGTTCGTCTTCGCAACAGGGGTCCACTTTTGTCGACGCTGCATAAAAATAGTGCGGGCTCGTGAGCTTTTTCCCGCAAATTTTGTTTTTCGATGTTTGGCTTACAATTCCTAAGAGGCTGTTTATATGGAAGCGAGCCAGCCCGGCTTTAATCGACGTGTAAGGTATAACTTAGGTAAGCCAACATTTCTTTGTAATGCAAGCTACAATTTCATATTTTTAATGTGGGAATATTTTTAATTTTGTAAAAAAATAAGCGCGATATGTTGTTGGAGAAAGTATCGAGTGCTTCATAATAACGCTCAGATCTTGTTTACAGATATTTGTATTTTATTCAAAATCTACCCTTTATCACCACTTTTTTTATTCTTTTATGTTAACGTATACATAATCCTTGACTTAAAAACACGATGATCTACTCGA
>CACRXK020000971.1:51994-62979 GCA_902702795.2 Paramuricea clavata | reverse complement strand
ATAAAACGTCCGTGGCAACGCGTTTTACAACAAATGATATTTTCACACGTAAAAATATCGTATTTTTTACGTGTGTTTAAATACGATTTTCTCAGTGACCAAAAACTCTATATAACACTTATGTTTATATAATAAACTTCTTTATTATATAAAGTATAGTGCTTTATAGAAATTTCTAACATTGATAAAAGTGATAATCTCACAGTGTGAGATTATTCATGATAATCTCACATGTGAAAATTATCGCTTTTCAAATATCGCTTTTCTGTACAAATTATCGCTTTTCAAAGACTGTCCTTTATATAATAAACAGAAAAATACATGGGTGCTTGGAAATACCAGATTTATTTCTTGTGTTGAACATGATATCTCACTCGTTCGCTGCGCTCACTCGTGAGATAGGCCTATCATGTTCAACACTCGAAATAAATTTGGTATTTCCGCGCACCCATGTATTATTCTCTATATTATATATATATATATATATATATATATAGCACTTTAGTTTAGTATATTGTTGGCCATTGTTGCCCAGTCATTGTAAAAATTTAAATGCATCGCCAACATTAGTATTAATTTATATAATACGAACATTGCCCTTCTTTTTCTCTGTGGTAAATACAGACGTATATAATCTTCAAAACGTCTCATTTTACATATTGTAGGCCTATTGACTGACTGTAAATAATTGACTATGTATTTAATTATCCGACAAATGAACAGTTATGAGGCGCCAAATATGACAAAATAGATCATAGTTGTGTGATATATATTACTGCAAATATATGCAGTATAACTCGTGATGAATAGGTTACTCTTCCAAATATTTAAATATTGAAAGCGCGTGATATACATTACACATCATGGTTTATATCACAACTCGTGATATAGATCACAATTCACAATGCAGCTCGTGATATAGGTTACAAATCATGGTTTATATCACAACTCGTGATATAGATCACAATTCACAATGCAGCTCGTGATATAGGTTACAATTTCGCGTTCGGAATTACTTCATCTTATGACCCATATAGTGGACGGAAGGCTATTTTATATTCCGGGGGGGGGGGAGACATTACATTGGACATATTCATTGTTGATGCTTCGCTTCAATTTTGATGACAATGGCCGACACGCGTGGAGATGTCGAATCTGTTGTTCAAAATGTGATAAACAGTCCTCAGTTTCGGTCGCTTGTAGCAGATGTTATCGAAAGCTCAAATTACACCTATCAATTACCAAGTAAGAACTTTACATACAGTACATGCTAACTTCAATTACGATATTTCTACAATGGATTTACATAAAAAGACACAAAACAACGCACGCATAATACGCGTGCACCTTTTATACAATATTTCATGGCATGGTCTAATTTCAAGACCCCGTTGAAAACAAAAGAAATCCATTAGATATCTAAATAATGATTATAAGTAAACCACGGGTCCAAGACGCATGTAGAGGTCCTATTACCTATTCCAAAATTAAAATAGTTGACGACGCGCCTCTGTAATTTGATTTGGAATATTTCTCAAGAAAGCTTCGATGTTGATTTCTGGGCTTGTATTCATGGCGCCATTTTGAAACCCTGAAAACATTTTTAAATTTGAAACATCCCCCCCCCCGGAATATAAAATAGCCTTCCGTCCACTATATGGGTCATAAGATGAAGTAATTCCGAACGCAAAATTGTAACCTATATCACGAGCTGCATTGTGAATTGTGATCTATATCAGTATATCACGAGTTGTGATATAAACCATGATTTGTAACCTATATCACGAGCTGCATTGTGAATTGTGATCTATATCACGAGTTGTGATATAAACCATGATTTGTAATGTATATCACGCGCTTTCAATATTTATATATTTGGAAGAGTAACCTATTCATCACGAGTTATACTGTATATATTTGCAGTATTATATATCACACAACTATGATCTATTTTGTCATATTTGTCATATGATCTATTTTGTCATGTTTTGACATCGCGTAATACAATCGCGCAATGAAAACATGGCTTTTTTCCCGAAAATACATCATTTTTCGGTTTATATAAAACATTCTTAATTTGTACACTCGGCTTGGGACTCCTTGTGTTATAGCGCTATTTCTTGTCGTAAATCTTTCTTTTGGATGTTAAAAAACCCCTGTCACTTTTGCGTCAAAGTTACGTAATATTTCATTGTTTAGTATAAAAATTACTGTGAATGCGCCTGCGACCCGCGTGTAAAGCGTCGTAACCCTGTTTTGACATGCGTAATGTTAAAATGTACACGCAGATTCACAAAGCCTGGGCCCTTGCGGTTATTTTGGTGTGAAAATTTTACATTTTGACGCAATTTAGACCCCGTCACTTTGCGATTGAAGGTTAGACAATGATCTCGACTTCAGCGTTTATCAGGTTTTGCATGGGTGCCGGTTGATGCAGCGTACGAAGAAAAAAATGAGAAGGAACAAGGACATGATTCACATGAACAATCGTATAGAAATCCTTTCTTTGAAGTTTGTATAAACCAGCAAGACCAGCAAGTATTTGCAAGCATTGCTACAATATAAAGGCCTTTAGCTTTGCTCTAAACGCCGAGAAGCATTCAACCATTTTACTTTATTTATACAATTAAGGCTTGGATATTTATACTTTATATGAACAACGACTTTATTATGTACAATATACATAGCTCAACAGCGTTCTTATTCATGTTTAGGATGTACAATTTTGTAAAAGCCTTTCTCTGGTCGACATCGCTTCGAGACAGTCGCTATATGTGTTCAGTAATATATGATACTATGATTACGCAAGTAAAATGACACCAAGTGGCAAGTGCGCTTGCGCAAACTCGTTTGAGCAAATGTCGCTCGCAATAGGCTTATCTTTTGGCATGGACGATTCAAGATTGCCGATATTTTGGCTTTGAACGCATTTTACTTTAAAAAAAGGTCGGTTACCCCCATTTTTTATTTCAGAAAACATTTTCTTATAGTGCAATGCACTATCTGACCAATTTTAAAAAAAATCAGTAATGCAAAAAAATATTTATTTCGAAAAACCATGTTTATAAATTTTTAAAAAATTTGGCATTACAGAATTTTTTTAAAGTTGGTCAGATAGTGTATTGTACTATAAGAAAATGTTCTCTGAAATAAAAAATTGGGGTAACCGATACAGTTTTCAGGAATACAGGTGTTCAACACTTTGACATGTTCAAACTACGCATTTTTAGGATTTATTCAGCAGCTATTCGGGTTTCTTATATATTTTGATATTTCTACTTTCAAATTATATTAGTTTTAATAACAGATAGTCCGTTGCTATGACGACATACGTGTACGAAATTCACTCCAAAATGGCCTATCGTCTCGTATAGTTGGAAAAGAAGCATAGTGACCCCCAATTTTTTTTGCGCATTATTTTACTTGGACGAAAAGCAAAGAATTAGCAAGATATAAAAAAATTCTGTAATGTCATTTTTTTGGAAAATGCGAAAATCTCATAATCTTCTGTAAAAAATTTTTGGCATTACAGAATTTTTTTATTTTTTGTATAATGAAAGTTTTTAGCGGTGCAATACAGCATGCAAAATTTGAACATACTGACCAGACAAAATAAAGAGATATAGCGCATTGTTTTTATAAAATGGAAAATTCTAATGACGTCAGCAATTGACATAAAACGCTATAGAACACGCGCAATGGCATGATATGGCGCGAGCAACTGCTCACGTCAGGTCATTTTGGAAGTTCTTTCATTTTGTTAATCAATTTCCGCGACCTGCGCGTAAAAATTGTCACCCGGTTTTGAATTCGCGATTCTTGAGCAGGGTTTTTTTGTAATAACTATATCGAGCCACCTTAAAGTAAAATGCGTTCAAAGCCAAAATATCGGCCATCTTGAATCGTCATTGTTGCCATAGCAACAGTGATGACTTCACTTTTCTGACCAATTTTCGACTGTTTGATTGTCGCTGTATGTATAATATACAAATTTCGATTTGTAAAGAGCATCATCTCTTCAAAAAGGTGATCTAGTTTACGCATTTTCAACATTTCTATAAACTGTAGCGAGCCACCTTAAGCATACTTGATATTTTCAAAATAAATCACAATTCAACCGCGATATTCATGTTTCGATATTACCATCTTCAAAAGTTACCAGAATTTTTTGAAAATTATTTTGTAACAAACAATCAAATACATCAGCATAATACGAGAAATGCATCAAAACTACATAAGCCCTTTAAAAGAACAAATTATGTAAAATACACTCTTTCTAATAATGGGATTGATGTGTGGAATGAACTGGAACCTAAATTAAAAGACATAAAAGCTTACTATACCTTTAAGAAACAAATTAAACAACATTATATATAAAATTCTTGCAATTGTATTTTCGGTATCCAATATATTGAATAATTTTAGCCCAATCGTTGTAATAGGTATATATACTAGAAAATTTATATTGTAACTCTTTGTTTGAACGAACCTTTATAGTTTTTGATATATGTATATATAGCTAAATAACTATAGGTATATGATGTAATACTTCAAATTGACTGTAAATAGTTAATTTAATTATATGAGTTAAACTAGGCGCCTAAAGAAAAAGCCCAACAGGGTTTCAAGTAGGTCTCTAACCTATCATTAATAAAAATACAATTATAAGGAAATTACATGTAATAATATTAGGGGAAATAAATTTAAAAAAAAATATTTTCTTTATTTATTAATCCTTGCCGTTTCGACGTTGCTTAGCTTGTGCCCCAATTTACTGTACATCATTGAAAAGGGCATGAAATACTCGGTACAATATAGTCGAGCTTGGGAGCAGTTACGTTGGCACAATTGGCACAAGCGCTTGCTGAATACAGATGTTTGCCAGTGAATCCTGTTGTCTGGCATTTAATAAATAATATACAAAAAAGCAATTAGCACCTTATTAATCCTTGCCATTTCGACGTTTGTGAGCTTGTGCCCCAATTTACTGTCCATCATTGGAAAGAGGATGAAATACTGCACAATATAGCCGAGTTTTGGAGCAATAGGTAGGGCGGATTTTGCGTAATTAACGCTTGCTGAATATGTATGTTTTCTATGGGCGGCCGTTACCACCAAAAATACCACACGTGTGAAATGCCGGAAAAGGCCCGGAATGGACATAAACAGAAATCATTCATAATTACAAACACGAACGAGTCATCATGTTTAGAAATGCTTGAACCTAACGTAGTGATATGACTGGACAAGACCAGAAATGATTTGTTTAAAATTGAAACGATTCACTTGATTGTGTATTCATTCGTCTATTATTGCGCTGATTCATATAGTTCAAGTGAAATGGCTTGGCATATTTTGCAATGACTTAAACAAAATAATATAAACAAAAGCAATTAGCACATTATATTAATCCATGCCTTTTCGACTTTTGTGAGCTTGTGCCCAATTTGCTGTACATCGTTGGAAAGAGCATGAAATACTGCTCAATATAGTTCAGTTTCGGAACAATTGGGGAGGCAAATTTTGCGCAAACGCATGGTGAATATAGATGTTTGCTCAGTGTAATTCTTTGAGTCTGACATTCAGTGAACAAAAGCAATGAGCACCTTATACAGGGTCCCCAAAAAAGTGAAAATTATTGAAATAACGTATAGTTAGAATTTGAATGCCACGGCACTCTGCTGAACTCACACGTGCATCAAAGCTTGACATAAGTAAATTGTATGCATAAAGAAACCATTTTATAGGAAGCTGCTTTAAATTCCCAAGAGCAGAAAATCGTGCACTTCACAAAGATATTTTAATTTGTGCCAGAAATATGTGCCATATTTTGCTGGCAGGTTATGAAGATATGTGCCATCTTTTCTTAACCAGTGGAAACTATAGAACGTCCTCAAATGATTAAAATGAAACCATATTTGCTATATATAATTCAAAATTAATTTCACAGGTCAAAACAGTCTACAGTATGCCCATGCGATATATGTGTGCCATTTTCAGCTCTGAATACTTGAATACTGACTTGAGAGGGTATATTTTGACTTCAGAGGGTACAAACTATAATTAAACTTGTATGAATGATGTGTATGTTTTCTCAAATATTGCGTGTTGTTTAATATATCATAGGACGCAGCAGTATATAGCTACTATAATACATTTATGAAAACGTAAAGACCGATCAAGGAGTGCATGAGCATCATTACACTGGCCTGTAGGCCAAGTGTCTTAAATCCCTCTTTTTCTGTTTTTTTCGTAGTCGAGAAATCGAGTTTGCGTTAGCGCATCGCAGGCTCAAGGTGCAACGATTAAGCCAAAATGCCATCGATTCCCTCCGTTCCATGATTCAAATACAATAGCAACAAATTACGTATTTATGTACGTACTAGCCGACTCATGCCATGCTTGTGGTACATTGTTCGTTTATTAGCCTATACACTTGTACGCACGCGCACAATTCCGAACTGCAATGGCGGCCTTTCACAGAGTGATCAAACTATATTTTACACAGTTTCGTTGAATTTTCAAAGAATTGTGCCGGTTTCCTATGTATTTTACGTTGTGTCGTACTCTGGAGTTTCTTGCGTGTTGAATTAATGTGTTTTGCTTTGTGTAATGACTCGAAAACCACAAAATATAATATTTAGTACTCCACGAAATATAATCCGCACGAAAAGATTTGTGGTAGCTACAGTATGCTGAAAGATAAAGCGTGCGTTCAAAATACCAACAAGAACTAGAACCATTATTGGATCATTTGTATGGTTCTCATTTGCTAGACTTGCCACAAGTCGACCTCGAAGAAACGCATTTCGTTCAAGGTCGACTTGTGGCAAGTCATAGTACTCATTTACAATAACATTAGTTCGACGCGAATTTTAATACAAGTATGGTATCATATTTCATAATACAACAAACAATGTAAACTAGCCATACATTTTGCCGCACATAACTTCGGCCCCTTTGGACATATCCTTTTCGTGATAATGTTATTGGAAGCAGAATCGAAAACATTATTTATAGTGTTATTTTCAAGCTTGTGTCTTGAGATTCTCATCTTTTATTTCGGTATTTACAGAATATTTATATTTTTAGCGCGGCCCATGGAACGCACATGAAAACAACGCGCTGTTAGGAAAAACCGGAAATCGATTCTGTAGGTCGGCATGATTTGCACGTGCATCGATCTCCATTACGTCTCCCGAAAAGGTCTTTTATTTTTTTAAAAAGTCCATAAAATTTGCTTGCGGTTTAAGATTTGTATTCCTGCCTTTTGCACCATAGCACGTATCTCGTTATTTTCAGGCCAGTGTGAACGCCTGAGCAGGCGTCTTGTTATATTTAATTTATGTTCCATCTGAGTGGTTTATGCGCAAACTTTGTTTGTGAATTTTAAAGATCTATATAGAGTACATGCAGTAGAGCTAGCTATACTTCACATATCGTTTGACATTTGACAATCGCAACGGGTATTTTATTCCGCAAGCTATAGTTTAATTGAATCAATTTTATAATATTTCCCCCTTGGCCTTGTGAACAAGCTTGTAATATCAAATATCATTGGGTTAGGCATTAAAAATAATATTCAACTTTTCCCTCACATCAGTTTTGCTTGATGATGACAGTCTATGGTGTTCTGCAGTTGCAGGCAAAGTGTTGGCGAGGCCGGCTAAAATCACAGCGTGATCCGCACTTTAAAATTGAGGTTCACGCTGTGATTTTTTCGTGCGGGTAGTAATGTATTGAAAAATTCAAAATAAATATTTCTACTCGCCGTACTCAAACGAAATTTTGTACACGAAAGCGCTTGAATATAAAGAGTATTTTACACATATAGCCGTTCAGCAAATTACGAAAAGTTCAAGAGATATTCAAAATTTGTGAATGCGAAATTTAGAATCTTAGGCCAAGCGGTGAGTAAATATATGATTGTTTCGGTTTGTGTTATGTTCTGACGGCACTTGACTCCTCGTTCGAAAGGTTTTTTGTGAGGATTACAATAGTGGCTTTTATTTAAAAGGGGGGGGGGGGGTAAATACTCGCCGAGATATTTATGTTAGAAAAATTGTGTCGTAATGTCATGCGAAACCCTGCGGCTTGGAACGGTCGTCAAAGAGTTACTACGTATAGACTACGCAATTATCAGTTGCCGCAACATGGTGTATATGAATGGAGAAAATACTATACAACATACTTGACCTTCAAAGCAATTGGGTTTGGAGATTCCAGTTAAATCGTGGCTGAACATGGACCTTTTATACTGACAATATGTTTGATGGTTTCGGACAGTGATACGTCTCATATAACATGTTTTCTGCTGTTATTAATTCTGTTCTCTCGTGAAAGCAGTATGACATATCTACATTATACTTAAATGTTAACGTTATCACGTTTAATTTGCTGATTATCGTCAAATGTCGAACGTTTATTAATCTATCACATATAAAATCGAACAAGTAAATCAGTTTTTTGCACAGCATACGATAGATACGTTGCATTGCTCATGTTACTGCTAATGTAAAGTAAAAAATACCTTAAGTAGCCAGAAAAAGGGGTTCAAATAATCTACTTTTGAATGATTGAATACAGCTGAATGTGAGGCCCAATCCGAGACCCAATCTGAGCCGATTCTGAGGCTGAATCTGCGGCCCAATCCGCGTCTACCTTCCCAGTGGTAAGTAGAATTAGTAACTGCAAACGTAGAGCATCGTATATCATTTCAAGAACTAAAATGTCAGTTTCGTAGCGATCTAGTAGCGTTTCGCGGTTAATTCGGAGTATTTGTTGGAAACAGATTCTCTCGCATCTCATCTGTTTATATAACAGCGAATTCAAGCGAACCTGACAATGAATTTTCGCCATTTGATGATACTATTTCTGGAGCCGCTTGCCTCGCATGAAGAGGCGGTAGCCGATCGAGTGCGAGGTCGACGAAGCTGTAGCAGAAGACGAACAGCTCGAAAATATGTTACAAAATCGTTTTGAAGGCCATGTTGATGTATTGTCTTGGTAAGTTTGTATTCTTATTTGCCGGAGTAATAAATTAAAACGCATCTCTGAAATTCTATTTTGCAATTTTTGTGGTTAGCCTGCGCATGCGCAGCTAACCACTATGTTATAAACCATAAGAAGTCTAGTGTGACAGTTTTTAATCTGCGCATGTGTGAAATATTGTAATTAATTAAAGAGCCGTTGGTTTATGAAATTTTGTAGTTAAAGGCATACGAAAGAGCCGTTGGTTTATGGAATTTTGTAGTTAATTTAAAGGCATACGAAAGAGTCGTTGGTTCTAGTATATGAAATTTTGTAGTTAAAGGCTCTGGCATACTCTTTCGCTTGCCCATTAAATTAAAGCAGATCGATATGGATATTGACATATCATATGGACATATCTTATCATATCATATGGACATATCATTTCTCTTTCTTTAAAGCAGATCGATATGCATATGGACATATCATATCGTCGGTTTACTTTGGAGGTTCATATATCTTTGGTTCAGTGCATGCTATGTGGATGAAAATACCTTTGTTCAATTCAGTGAAACAATCCCTATGGATGGTTTTAGGCAAATGTCAACATGAACATAGCGATTTACGATCTTTAGAAGTTTAGCGATACCATATTTCACACAATTTTCCCGAACAATGTAAACAATGTCAATGTATTAAAGGCATAAGTGCATAACCTTTCGCCGAACAGAACTTTGGTCCCTTTCAACATATCTTTTTCGTAAACGTTTTGTTCGAATCAGGATCCAAAACACTATTCAGAGTCTAATTTTGAAGCTTCTATCTACAGATTTGCATCTTATAGTCGGTATTTCAGAATATCTAAATTTTTAGTGAGATCCTCGACCAGAAATACAAACTCATCAGTGTCGAAACAATGCTGTCCTCAGAGCACACGGGAAACGTCGGAAACCGATTCGAGTCACATTACCCCTGTAGCGTGGCCGAAGTTATATGTTCAGCGAAAGGTACGATCTCGCTTGCCTTTCAGAGGCAATAAATCGCTACAATGTTGATAATGACTAAAGCTATTGTAAGGAACTATTTGATTTATTCTGAGCATGCATGCACTAAACTCAAGATATGAACATCTAAAGGTCCAGACACACGGGATGCGATTTGACAACGCGACGCGATTTTTCGACTTTCACAGTGACCGATGACTTTAATCCTAGTTTAAATTTTCCAAGTATTTAGAAGCGTTATAACATTTTGCGTTATTTGGTCTACATGTCTTTTAAGATTTGCTCTCATTGGCTGTTGTATTAACTTTCAAAAACTAACTGATCGCGTCGCGTTGTAGAATCGCGCCCGGTGTGTCTGGACCTTAAATGTTGGCAGCTTTTAGCGACCTACGATGCTTGGGACCGAGCGAGAAGAGTTTCAAAATTTTATTTTAGCCGTTTACAACGAAATAGTAGAGTTAATTTAATATTTTATGGTTTGTTTTTAAAAAGGTTGCTGTATTATGGCTATGTTATGCGGTATTTGGTTTCATACGACAAAGAATGAAGAATAAACATTTTATGGTTCAATGGTTGAAAAATCAAAGAAGATATTTTGTTCATTATATTGAACGAAATCAGCTATATGACGCTATAACAATTGCCAATCATATAGGCTAACCACATGTGCGCAATGCGTACCTATTTTTATAAGGTTTGAATGTGGTCATTGCTCTCAACCCTGAAGTATGCCGATGGAATGTTCAGACAATGGCATAATATGTTAGTAACGTTGTCTATTTACTGTATTATTATATGGCTTTTCAAAATTCTCTATTCTGATTGGTTGACAAGCGGTCCGTGAAAACCCATTTCCGGATTTTGTCAGTATTTTCCGTATCTGGACCCATGGGCGTACGGGCCTAACCTTTTATTTTTTTTGGGGGGGCACAGTATCGTTTGCCCGAACAGGCAAAGTGAACATTGATAATTTTTCCCAAATTAAAATTTTTGGCGAGCGGGTGGGGGGGG
>CACRXK020000971.1:13487-51974 GCA_902702795.2 Paramuricea clavata | reverse complement strand
CCGAAAACATTTTTCGCGATATACCAAAAAAAAATTTGCCGGACATATCATAAAATTTTCAGTAACATCACGTCATTTTCGGGAAATACAAAAATTTTTCCACAACCGATCAAAATTTTCCCGAAATTTTCACCGGTTTTGCCCGAATTTCCCATTCATTTTTGCCCGACCGTAAAAATTGGGGGGGGGGCACGTGCCCCCCGGCCCGTTCGCCCATGTCTGGACCGGTGTCCCGTTTATCTGGCGGGAAATTTTTGCTTTGCAAACAGAAAAATTTTTTGCTTTTTAAATTTCCGATTGTGCTTTACAGATAAAAATTTCAAACAACCAAATTGTTTTTGATTGAGCATGCATGCCTACCCGATATTGTTACCCAGTGAAACTGACGATAGCCGATTTAATTCACGCGAAATGTGCATGCTTACAGACTCAGTTTAGCCATATGATAAACCGATTATTGACCTCGCTTGTTCGGTCTGTACTGTGAAATATCAGACCTCTGTTTTTTGCATGGACCTCGCTCCTTCGTCGCTCGGTACATACTAAAAAACCTTGGTCTGATATTTCACAGTATAGACCTCACGCTCGGTCAATAAGCCGTTAATATTTTACGCCGATAAAAATGTCCGTGAATTGATAGTATTATATAGAGGCCTTTTACGCCGTTATAGTTATTGGCGTAAAATATCATAGTAAAGAACGTATTGTCATCCAAATTTACGCTATTAGTTATTGCCGTAAAATGTTACAGTAAACATTTTACGCCAATAACTAATGGCGTAATTTTGGAGCAAAATACGTTTATTTACTGTGACTTTTTATGCCAATAACTAATGGCGTAAAATTAGAGCAGAATACATTATTTAATGTGACATTTTACGCCAATGACTAATGGAGTAAATTTGGAGCATAATACACTATTTACGGCGACATTTTACGCCAATAACTAACGGCGTAAATTTCCCAGGTATAAGTTTATATAAATATATCTATATACATTATTTTCAAACTGCGTCATTTGCTTAAAAATTCACAATATATATACTGTATATACAGGCAACTATCAACACATCAACATTATTCCAGTATAATATCTGATGCATGTGGTGGCCAGTTCTTGTACCAATCTGATGTAAAATTATGCAAGTTGTTTCTCAATGTTAGGCCAACTGTAAGCTATACATTAAAATGTTGCACTTGTGTATGTTGGTGCTTTCGTTCCAATGTCAACATCAGATTCAGACTCTAATGTGAACTCTGAGATTTTTTATGCCATCATCCATAAAACTTTCTGCTACACTTGCTTGACTGAGGCCGCTCTGCATCAACAATTTCACTCTTGTTTCATATCTTTGGTCTATGGAAAACAAGTTGTGGAAACCTTTTACGCATGTACTTTTCATAACATTGTTTATGGCATTTCACTTTCAATGGTAGGTCCTTATCAGCAATTTGAATCAAAATACTTTCATCAGCTTTTTTGTTGCAGCTTCTTTCAGTTTTCCACCATCGACTGTTTCCGCAGACACTATTTTGTGTCCTTTGTCCAGCTTTCGCTATTTCGACTTCTATATAATAAGAAAACCATGCATAGAAATCACACAACCGTTATAATGGGCCCGGAGCGGCTTAAGGCAATGCAATCAATATATAATTATAAAACCCATATTAGAAAAAATATCAATAATTGTAAAAAAAATAAATCAACAAACCCCTGACCGACTCAGTTAAATATACAACCTTTCTGATTTGCAAAATTGCAAATTATAAAAGGGCATGGCAATACGTGTAGCCTGCATGGCAGGCTGTATTTCTACGGGCAGCGAAAATTAGGGAAGCAAAGGAAATACCGTCTGCCGCAAAACTAGGGGTTTTTGAATTACCCGTCCGCTGGTGAACGGGAAAAACCGATTGGTTAGTATTTTTATGTAGTTGTCAATCAACCGCTAAATTCAGTTAAATGTTAATCATTAACCAAATGTTTTGACGTTTTGAAACTCTGCGTTTTGAAATTAGTTCACGTCAAGTCAGACCAGAAATGGAATAACATAATAAAAGAAGCAAATTAAAAGATACAAGCTGAAAAATAACACTCTAAATAGTGTTATTGATAGAGATTCGAATAAGAATATTTAACAAAGAAGATACGTCCGAAGGGGCCGAAGTTATGATCGGCGAAAGGTATGGGCTAGTCTATATTTTCGTTCAGACAATAATTACATGCGTATTAATTTTATAATATACTATCTCGCTTGACTTTCAAAGGCCATAAATCGCAATAATGTTGACATTTTACTAAAACTATCGATAGAAATTAGGAGATATTTCTTCACTGAATCGAACAGTGGGATTTCCATATAGGCCTATCAGTCATGTTCTGAACCAAAGATACTTGATAGATATTATATACGAACCTCCAAAGTATAAACAAGGGGCCGGTTGATGCAGTAATTATCAAATCACAGTTAAACTCTTATATACCCGTTGAATATGTATAGTTGTAAACAAATAAAAACTATCGTTCTATAAGGTTCAATACTTTCAGTTTGGTTGTTGACTGATGATGAATCTATAGTATAGACTTGCATGCTTTGTATTTTGAGCTTATTAAACCACCGGCCGTTTTAAGGCAGCTAAACGGCTAAACGGGCTTGGTTTATATTAACACATAAAATAAATTCCTTGATTCTCATCACTAGACATACCCTGGTTCCAGAGGTTTTTAAACCTCTGGAACCAGGGTACACTAGACACAGTCTACACTTTGAAATGTCGAAGACAGTGGGAGATTTATTTTTTATATTTTATATTTATATAATTTATATATCAATAGTTCGTATCTCCACGAACAATGACAGAATGAATGAGTTTCTTTAAAATACAATGAAATTTCACTCAAAATTCTGTTTGTTTCAAATTGGAAGTTTAAAATGGCAATAAAAACTCTATATAAAATATGAAAAAATTAACTGTCTTGAATTATTTTGTCGGGCGGTACATTTATATTGTATAACGAAAAATAAAACGTTTTCACGAGGATTTTATGTTGGGCAGTTGGGACTTGGGAGCAGCTTGGGAGTGGCTAATTTTGAATATTTACTTAACTAATGCATCTATAAATAGCGTTGATGCTTCAGGGGCGGTAGTTCATTTACACCCAGTTTTGCGGCAGGCGGTATTTCCTACGTACCGCCTGCCATGCAGGCTACAATACGTGGGGATTCCATGATTTACCTGCCCCACTCGTACACACGTAAAATTCTCACATCTTGTAACAAGTTTGCCCATACCTAATTTTAAGAATTTTTTATCACTGCACATTTTTGCGCAAAGTTTAGCTGCGCAAACTTTAACCGCGCAAAGTTTAGCTGAGCAGAGGCACGCCCTAAAAATTTCTGAACACAACTTTATAATAATGTGTAACTACAATTGATATTCAAAACTGCTAAAACCAACATACACTACACAGCACCCAGGGTTGCCCAGGGAAATTTGGGTACTCAGGGCCAAATTTGACTTGGGCCCCTTGTGATTCCATCTTCTAACACTATGATTAGGGGTTTCGAGGCCATTCTCCCCGGGAAAATGTTGAAATATGAGGTCCCAGAAATGGCCAATTCCTTCATTCTGAAAGTCTGTTGACAGTTATATCTATGTATATTTTACTGTAATTCTTTATTTGGGCCCCCCTTTAACTGAGGTCCCAGGAAAAATTGCCCCTTCCACCCCATATGGCGGCCTTGACAGAACCTACGACAAACCTCTAGAGGAGTTCCAGGGACATACACTCACAGAAAATTTTGTAATCTAGGCTCTCTAAAAGGGAATTTCGTGCAATGTACGGAAATATTTTATAGAATTCTAAAGATTACAGTACACACTAATTACAAAAAGATAAGTCTCATTCACTTCATCGTCCAAGCTCATATAAAGAGATCTTTGGTCAGACTTTGTTCATCTGTTGAAAAAATATTTGTAATTGAAAAAATATTTGATTGAAAACAATTAGTGCATGTATAATTCAATATTCAATTGGAGCTTCTTTTATAAACAACAAATAATTTTTTTTTTTGGATAAAAAACAGTGAATAACAATGAGATGGCCTCTTAATACAAGTCTTTGACTTCCTGAGGTCTTCTCGCCACTTTCAATATGATATACATAAATATAAATATATAGCATACCTAAATATTATTACAATAATCAATGTAAAAAACTGAAAGAAGTGGTAAATAAATTGAATTGAATTGAATCTGATGAACCTGAAGTATAATATTAGTGCACGTTCGATAATTTCGCAGCTATCATTTCAATTCCATTCAAATTATTCTTATTCAAAATGTTTTGATTAATACTGTCAAGTGTCAAGACGAATTTTTAGTTCAGTTCTTCTGCTCATTGCCTGATTTTCGTGTTAATTAACAACTTATCACACCAAATTTTATCACTGCACATTTTAGTTTTATCACTGCACAAATTGGTTATCACTGCACACTAAAATTAGATATGAGTCTGCCAACAAGCCGTCAACAAGATGTATTCTCACTGCTTGTCACAAGTTGTCAACAGGTTTGGAACAACTTGTTGACAACTTGTAACAACCTTGTCAAAGTTATCAGACTTGTTGCAAGACTGTTCTGACAAGTCCGTCACATGCTTGATATAACAAGATTGTTAAAACCTTGTGTTGACAACCTTGTAACATCCTTGTCATATCATGGTTGTAACAAACTTGTTAGCACAGTCTTGTAACAAGGCTGATCATGCCATCAAGATTCTTACAAGTGGTTAACAGCTTGTTTCAAACTTGTTACAACAAACTGGGAACAAGCAGTGCGAAAACAACTTGTTGACAGCTTGTTTGCAGACTTGTTACAAGCTGTGCATTTTTTACGTGTGTAGGCAAACTCGCCCTACACCAGGGGCGGCGGAACAGATTTTGTTCTGGGGGGGCTAAATTTTTTCGGCCCGCCCCCCCCCCCTCCCGTCGCCAAAAAAATTTCGGAGGAAAAAAATTTTTCCGGAATTTTTTCGGCGACCTCCCCCACCCCCCGTCGCCAAAAAAATTTCGGTCAGTGTACCACTTTAGGGGTATAATATACAAAAAAAGGGACGAAAAAATTTTTTCCGGACTTATATCAAAAATTTTTTTCGGAAATACGCTTTTTTTAAACAAAATATTGCAAATTTGGCCCCTTATACCTAAATTCTCAAAAAATAACCTAAATTTTTCCCTAATTTTCAATTGTTTTCCGAAAAATTCAAATTTTCTGGGGGGGCTAAGCCCCCCCACTTTTACTTCTGGGGGGCTTTAGCCCCCCTAGCCCCCCCTGTTCCGCCGCCCCTGCCCTACACACGTAAAAATGCACAAGTTGTAGCAAACCGTACCTGCAGCAGACTTGTAACAATGCTGCTCCAACAACTTGTCAACAGGATGTGTTCGCACTGCTTGTTTCCAGCTTGTTGACAAGTTGTCAACGGCTTGTTGACAACTTGCTACAAGGTTGTCGAACTCAATAAACTTGTTACAAGTTGTTCCAACAACTTGTGATCGTCCTGCAATTCAACAATTTGTCAACAAGTTGTGTGACAACCTTGTAGCAACTTGATAAAATAACTGCAGTATGTTTACAGCTTGTCGACAAGCTTGCTACAAGTCTGTTGCGAACACATCTTGTTGACAAGTTGTGAGATTTTTACGTGTGTAGATCTCAGCATTTTCGTTACTGGTGGAGTTACATGTGATTCCGTTTCTCCATCAATTATGTCGATACAAGAGGATGAAGGTACACCTTCTTTGTCCATATTCTGACAACGCTCTTGAACTGGTTGATCATACTGCTATTTGTGAATACCGAGTAACAACCTCGATGATAAGAGAAATTTGCATATTCGATATTTTGGACTGTGCTATTTCCATGCTATCGCCAACAAATTGCAAACTTCTTTTGGCAACATTGCGTTCTTCCCCGTCTAGCGTTAGCCAAATTCTACGGCAATCCAAAAATTTTTGATACATAATTACCACACTACTATAGAAATACATGCATGCAACAACCCTCGCCCATATTTTCCAAACATTCTTTCAACATGAAGTATTCGTAACTACGCCAACACTGAAGACTGAACGCAGGCTCGCGTTGCCACGTCATGTTAGTCGTGGCTACACAATAATTGTTTTTTTAATTTTTTGTACAAACCGGGAAAAAATAGATGAAATTTGAACACTTTTAAATACAGAACTATCAATTTCTAAAATATATAAAGAAGGTATAATATTTTCGTTTCCATGGGCTTTATTTTAATGTAAAATTCAAAACGAAACTCTACCTAAAACGTTTTTAAATGTGAATTGAAATTAACTGCATTTTGCCGATATTTATAAACTTCTCAACTCGAGCTTTAACTTATTACTCGCACTTTGAAATGAAACAAATTTAATTCGTACAGGACGCTAATGAAAATAATTAGCTTTCCTTTTTATCATGAACTTCTACAAAAGTTAATTTAAATAAGAAACTTTCGCAAACAATGCATAGGAAAGACTTGAACATCAAGAACAAAGTCTATATTATTAAATACAAAGTCATACATAAACAATTGAAACAAACTTGCCCTATACTTTAGGATTTATCATACAATATCAATTCTTATCAATGTTTACGTTTAAAAATTGCAAAAAAGTTGTACAATTTGTTATGTCACTAAACGATTTTCCAAGCTTTCTTACATGTTTTTTTTTATATTTTTTTGCCTTCTTCACTCCTAGCAAACAGCCATATTTTGAGATCAGTGATGACCACCCACTGAACACAGTTGGTGAGCGCGCCCACGATCATTGATGAACTTTAGACTTCGCTTATGCTTTCGTTTTCCCGGGTGTAAACAGCTGGGAGGAATTAGTACCCTCGCACGGCGCTTCGCGCCGTCGGCTCGGGGAAAACTTGTAAGTGGGCCTTTTTCCCATCAAAATGAATTAAACTGCACATGAATCAGAAGACGCCATGTTTACAAATGCTAAGCTGGAAACGCCATGTAAGAACGAGTGTGAGCCCGCGAAAATCGCCATTTATGGTTTTTATTTTAAATACACCAAGTATCCCGAACAAAAATGGCGGCGATTGATTGGCGAAAGATGTCGATTTCTTAAATTTTCGAATTGAGGAAATACTCGAAAACTGCAGGTTTTGGGAAGTGCAAACAAGCGGATTTGGACTTTTTATGATTTATCCTAATTTTGTATCTTGTTTCAAAGTACATAGTGCCCGAACCCGGGCAACGGAATTCGTTTTCTATATTATAAATCGACTTTTCGTGCCACAGAATACGGCCTGAAGGTACAAGAGAAAGAAGGCACCACATATAAAGCAGGAGCTTTCTAAAGTGATAACTATTGATCTGAAGCTGTAAATTACTATTTAAAACTGACTATCCTCTGATGAACTATTTAGTTATAATCAGCTAGAGAATAGTCAGTTTTAAATAGTAATTTACAGCTTCAAATCAATAGCTACCACTTTAGAAAGCTCCTGCTTTATATGTTGTACCCTCTTTCTCTTGTACCTTTAGGCCGTTAAATATTTATTTAACTTTAAATACATTTTTCTCAAATTCGTAAAAATTAGCGATTTCTATTAGGCCTATTGCGTGCAGGATATCTCAAGACAGATTTAAGCTATCTTGATGAAATTTTCACTACAACTCAATATATCTAGGCTCTAGTAGTTGAATTAAAATAATTCAATTTCTTCTAATAGATTTGAAGCAGTGACAGTTTTTATAGAAACCGTCATTTGCTTTTTGAGTATTTTGTCCACAAAACTGTTAAAACAGCTTCAATGCAGATAGTTGTAGTTCAACTCCTAGGCCTTGTTTTTTGTCAGTAAATAAAAGTTATTCCATGATTTTAATCTTTAATCCTTATCTAGAAATCATGTTTATAAAATTACCTGAATTTCACAGTGGAGGGTGTATTATCTCAGCAACCATGACAACAACACTTTGCAACAACATTTTTGTCAGAGAATCAAGCCTGACAACATACTAATATATGCGTTTAATAATATGAAAAAGTAGAAAAAATGATTTGGTAAAAGACTCCCTTATTAATAGAATAGAACACCTCGAATTTGCTTAAAATAACTCGATCGAACTCCCCGCTAACTCGAAATAGCTCCAATTTCCCTCGATTTTCCCTGAAATTTACACTGGTCAACTCGAACTCGCTTAACTCGAACTCCTCGCAAACTCAAAAAAAATTCATTTTCCCTTGGTCAAATTTACCCGGTTAACTCGAACTGTATTTTTGAGACATGGATCGGAATCAATCGGATCAAGTCGGAAGCTTGGACTTCTATTCAGGCAAGGACAATTTAATCCGTATATATTATATAATATATACTAGAAATACATGCATGCAACAACCCCTCGCCTATATTTTCCAAACATTGTTTCAGCATGAAGTATTCGTAATTACGCCAACACTGAACGCAGGCTCGCGTTCCTTCCTGTTAGTCATATTACAAATAAATATGGCTGCCGGACGTGCTTTGTGTAGCTCCTACGAAAATCAAATTAAACAGCTTCAAGTAACCTTCTCCCACATTCTATTAAAGTACGAAAGCTATTTAGAGTATAACAACGACAATAAAGTAAAATGGTCCGGCGGCTTAGTGAAACTAAAGAGTTTTGTTGTCGATTTATTCGGCGATGAAGGCAAGTGGAGCTCGCCTGGAGGGAGTGCGAAATTATTTTAAAGTAATTGGATTAGCATTACTTGGTACGCTAATACGGAATCAATTTTATTTCAAGGCGAACTGGGAATTAAACTGAAGGAACTAATAGAGAACTCTTCCAAGAATAGGACAACAACGAACTTGATAAATATAAGCGACGAGTCAAAATGTTATGACCGCTTATTCGACGAATTAATCGAAATTAAGCAGAGCGTAGCAAATATGTCAAGCGCTATGAACAAACTTTACGATCATGTAGCCTTTACAGTTAATTACATCTATAGTCAAGATCTAACCTCAAAGAAAACGGTGTCTGAATGTGGTACACAGACGGATATATACCCGATGAGTACAAATCTTGCTCACATTGATAATCAAGGCACAATCTTTAAGAATGCGGTGTGTGAGATCGGTATTCAAACGGACGTTAACCCGATAAACGAAAATCTTACCCAGAATAAAGTCAAAGAGCATATACCCAGTTCGTTTTACGAGCTTTCGACCGATCTTGAGGGTACTAAATTAGATATCGTAATTATGAACGCAAATTGCAAATGGGGTTCGTGAGAATGGTCAAGCAATAGATCAAACTCGTGCCGAATTGGCAGATATCAGAGATGATCAGCAGAAAGCCGCACATCGCGATAAAGCAATAATAGAGTTATTGTCAAAGCAAAACAGTGCTCTCTCTGATAAAGTTAATACTTTGAGCTTAGACTTGGAAAAATTGAAAACAAAATTACATAAAGTTGAACAAAAGCATGTTTCTGATCACCCTACTCATCGATGCGTACATATAGTGGCCAAAACAACAAAAGGTCACGAATCTGAAAATCTTTTACTACAACAAATAAGTGAGAAACAGGGTAATACCCCAGTTGACTCGTGTGTCAACCGGCTGTGCCCAAACCAACGAATCTTCGTACCCGGTGACAAAACACAACAGTGTGACTAAACGAGAGGCCAAACTAACACATCTACATCAAGTCGGCCTAATTGTTATGGAATTGTTATGGAATTGTTATGGAATAAGAGGTCATACGCTTGCTTGGTTCCAGTCCTATCTTTCTAGCAGGATTCAAATATGTAAGGTAGATCTAACAATGTCCACGACAAGAACAGTTAAATGTGGAATACCCCAAAGTTCTAATCTTGGGCCACTTCTTTTCTTATTATATATAAATGACCTGCCAAACTGCCTGACCTCATCTTCAGCAAGCATGTTTGCCGATGACACAAATGTTTCAACCAATGGCAAAACAAATGACGAACTACAAGAACGCATTAACGTGGACGTAGAAAATATACACCAATGGTTACTTGCAAACAAACTTACACTTAACAAAGATAAAACTGAATACACGCCTGGCATTTTTGCACGCGAAATTGCACATTCAAAATGTGTCAATTTTTTTCGTTGTCGCGCGACAATTTTGGGAGCTTGGTAGCGAATTTGATAATTGAAAAATTCCTCAAATTCCACGAGCGCGTGCTTGTGCGCGTTTTCCTTGAGGGTTATTTAAGGTAAACAGGGAAACAGAGCGTGTCTCGGGGATCAAAATGATATCAAGATTACCATGGTTACGCGGAATGTTTTGCCACAGGAGCGCTTGTTGTTCGGGGCATTCAGGGCGCTGTAAAACACGGGCGGTGAAACGGCTATGGCGCCCCTGATCTATGTGTGATGCAGGTCCCCCCGCATATTTTCATTTTTATTCGAATTCTTAATAATAGCTTTATTCATCCATCTTAAGATAAAAAAGTACAATGGACTTACAATTACTTGTTTAAGAAAGTATATATGCTGCGGATACGTCTTTATATTACAAATTGTTGTAAGATAATTTAGAAAACTAACTAAGAAGTTAAAACTAATAAATTCTTTAATCTAATAAGTTCTTCTAATAAGTTAAAACTATTTATACATATTTACAAGCTCTACCTGAAAATGAATGTTTATGCCTTTCAGTTCCTGAGAAGAATGATATATTGCGATTCCGGTCAATGTTCCTTAAATTGTACTGATTGTTAATTAATTTTGGCAAAACACTGCGACAGGGATGGTGTGGATCGTTCATAAACCTATCAACTTCTCGACTAGTTGCCTCTTCCCTTCTTTCGTTCAACGGTGGTAGGTAATCTTTTTCCAGGCCAAGGATTCTTAAGCTCCTGGATTGGACCCGCTCTATTTCATCTCGCAGGTAATTAGGGAGTCCCGCCCAGACAGGTGATGCATACTCGAGAATTGGTCTTATTTTGGATTGATAGGTAATAATACCGACTTCAGCTGGTAACTGCGATTTCCTGCATTCTCTAAGATGGTAAAGGCGTTTATTTGTGGTTTGATCAGGCATGCATGTTTGTTTTGACTTCTTTTTAAAATTACTACGTAAAAAGGTACAATTCAAGCTGAATTCACAATGGATTTGGGATCTGTGCTATTACTATAGACAAAATCTTTTTTCCGGATTCTTAATCACGGCTGATTATATGGGGAATGTTGTAGTGTAAGATATAAGTCTGGGATTTCACTCACGAGGATCGATTGTTTTTGCAAAACAACTTCGTTCGTTCATAAGATGAAAAAAAAGACGAAGACAAAGTTTTTTAAACGGCTGTTGTTGTAAAACCTGCAACTGGAATGTGTGTTTGGAAATCAGGTATGTTCAATCACACGTATTTTTGTCAAGTTCCACCAGATGAATTGATAAAAACAGCAAGTTTTTTTTTTCAAGCGATAGTTTGTTGTCGCAGTTTTAAAAGCGCGGAAAATTTTTAACTTTTAAATATTTCATGCACAATATATGAAAACTAGTTTTATTTTGATGTTTTTGTATAATTTAAGTACCTAGTTTTCTGAAAATCACCAAATGAGAATGGGCTTTTTTAATTTTTAAACATTTTTTTGGCCTTGTTTTCGACATGTGCATGCCAAATCTACACATGAAATACAAGCAAGCGATAGTTTGTTGTCGCAGTTTTACAAGCGCGGAAAATTTTTAACTTTTAAATATTTCATGCACAATATATGAAAACTAGTTTTATTTTGATGTTTTTGTATAATTTAAGTACGTAATTTTCTGAAAATCACCAAATGAAAATGGGCTTTTTTAATTTTTAAACATTTTTGCCCTGATTTAGTTTGACCGTCCATGCCGAAATCTACACATGGAATAGCATTGCCTTCGACTTTGCGTTTTTGAAATCTGACACCCTATGAAAAAAGCTGGAAAAAAGTATGTTTAAGCAAAAAAGCCCATTCTCATTTGATGATTTTAAGGAAATTACGTACTTAAATTATCCAAAAACATCAAAATAAAGCTAGTTTTCATATATTGTGCATGAAATATTTACAAGTTAAAAAGTTTCCGCGCTTGTAAAACTGCGACAACAAACTATCGCTTGCTTGCATTCGATATGGCATTGTGTAGATTTGGCATGCACATGTCAAAAATAAGGGCAAAAAAATGTTTAAAATTAAAAAAGCCCATTCTCATTTGATGATTTTCAGGAAATTACGTACTTAAATTATCCAAAAACATCAAAATAAAGCTAGTTTTCATATATTGTGCATGAAATATTTACAAGTTAAAAAGTTTCCGCGCTTGTAAAACTGCGACAACAAACTATCGCTTGCTTGCATTCGATATGGCATTGTGTAGATTTGGCATGCACATGTCAAAAATAAGGGCAAAAAAATGTTTAAAAATTAAAAAAGCCCATTATCATTTGACGATTTTCAGAAAATTACGTACTTAAATTATCCAAAAACATCAAAATAAAGCTAGTTTTTATATATTGTGCATGAAATATTTAAAGGTCAAAAATTTTCCGCGCTTGTAAAACTGCGACATCGCTGTGAACATGCAATTTGGAGTCTTTTGGCGGACATTTCAGTTGCATATTGTAAGTTCGAAAAGAGAAATAAAACAACCTTTAACATGGTAAAAACGGAATTTTCTGCTTGTTCCTTATAATTGAATATTTTCCCTAACTTTTATATTGCATTTGAATGCCTGAATATGTTAATGAAAATGTTTCCAATGTTTTCTAAATTGACAATTGTTTTCTAACTTTATCAAAACAAGGTCACAAGTTGTGTCATTGTAAATTGCGCAAGTGACCTGGTCATAAATCTTTAAATTGAAAAAAAAGCCCACAAAAGCCCATTTTCTAACCTTTTCAGATCGAAACTATAAGTAATTATAGATAATTTAAAGGGTTGAAGTTAACTTTTTTTCCACTCGGTCTGGCTAAAAAACTCGACTACAATTTGTCATTGCCTGAAAAATGTAAATATATTTTATGATAAAATCGCTATGCCTTCAAATAATTTCACATTTTAAAAATGCTTTTCCAATTCCAGCGATGTAATTTGCAATACTAATTAATTGTCGGAGTCTCTATTTTATAACAAGTTAATTTTTTTCCATTTTAAGGATAAATTTACCTTAAAAATTTGCACTTTTTGATTGCCCTTTAAATATTTTTGTCTCTTGTTTTTGCTTCGCTTCATCTTTAAAACTCCCGCTTCATCCGCGCATTTCGCACGCTCGCGCCAGTCTCCCGTGCATCACACATGGATCAGGCAGGGCGTAACAGCTGGGCATTCTGTTGTCGCTGTCTAAATATTGCGGGCGCATTTCTTTAACAAACATTTTGATTCTTCGAACGCTGAAAATATGCATTGTGAGAGGATTTTTTGTCCTCTTTTACTGGTTTGTTCATGGCAAATAAAGTGTTTCTTGAAAGATTAAGTTGTAGTGCTTGTACGCAACGATATAACGACTTAATCGCATGAAAACGTGCGAAGAATTTTTATTTACAAATGGGCGACAAGTGGAAATGTTTCACTCATTGTCAGAGTTTCAGAAGCAGGGTACAGCAGTATGGAAACAAGGAAGTGTTCATATTTTGCTCTTGATAGAAGCTGAGTTGTTGTTGTTTCCACAGGTATGTTCAATAATTTGTTTGTCCTTCCTCATCTGGAATAATAAGTGTCTTAAAATACATATTTTGATGAAAATGACACATATTCCTCTTGCAATTTCGTAGAAACTGGCCGTTGCCTTCAGTTAGAAAATATATTTTATGAAAGTTAAATCATACTTTGTTTTATTAAAACCTGAGCTATTCATGGGAAAAATGTGCTAGATGTTGTAATTGACAAATCCACTTGTGAAGTGAAAATGTCATGTTGTCACATGCTTATGAAATTGCTCCTGTATTGGTTTGTTATAAAGTAAAAATTGCTGCAAAAATGCTTTTGAAAATGTTCAAGTATTGGTTGTTATGAGATAGGAAATGCCGTATTGATTTGTTCAGTTTTAAGAGTCTAACGGCAATCCTGAATATAGGCATGCTTGCTTTGTGAAATTCTGTGGTGATATGGCATATAAATAAAAATATCTTAAAATTTTTACCATTGCCTCTCTCCGAAATATGGCTTAAAACTATCCTTATTAGTCAACCTTCATGGAAAAGTTAGTGGGTATGCTGGGAAAAATGCGCGCGGCACTTTTTTTGGACACTGAAGATGGTAACATTTGATGTTGTCATATATTGCCATCCTCTTATCATAGCATAACTTAACTTATTTTAGTGAGTTTGTTAAAGCATTGTGCTCACTATATGCCTGTAGTATCTAAGACTTTTTCATAGCATTATATGACAAATTTAAGTTCTGTTTTCTTTTATTTTTAGGTGATAGTATCTGTTCACTTGAGTGTTGGTATCAAATTTTGGACAAGTTTCAATTATTATTTCACATTCCTTTATTCAAATATCCAAATAAATGGAATATGACATCAAACTGGACGACTAGATTCTGTTTCCAAACTTGTTTTTGTAAAAATAGAAAATAACAACTTATTATGTGTTGTTCTAATAAAAACTATTGTTTTTGATATGCATATTTAATTTTTAAAATTACAGTCATTCTTTGCTAAAATGTGTACCAGGAATACTGAAATCTTTCAGATCAGCTACCAATTCCCTTTATAACTTATGTAGCCAAGTGTTCTATCAATTTCTGTTCAGATTAAACAAATGATGGGTAAAATATTAGTTTAGATTCTTTCAAAAAAAATGAGCTTGCCTATTTTGAAAGCATAAAAAGCAATAAAATAAAGCAAAAGTACTTATTTTTAATTTAAAACCTTTGGATTGCATAGCTTAATGTTTTCCACTAAATATTACAAAGTTTTTATTCATTGAAATGTTGTTTTATCAGCTTTAAAACCAGATAAATACACGAAGCACTCCTATAAATATGTCGCCATATTGATTTTTTCGCGCATGCTCCGTACAAAATGCCCAGCTGTTGCAGGGCGTAGTAAAACACGGGCGGTGAAACGCGCTAATATTTGCCTGATCCATGTGTGATGCACGGGAGACTGGCGCGAGCGTGCGAAATGCGCGGATGAAGCGGGAGTTTTAAAGATGAAGCGAAGCAAAAACAAGAGACAAAAATATTTAAAGGGCAATCAAAAAGTGCAAATTTTTGAGGTAAATTTATCCTTAAAATGGAAAAAAATTAACTTGTTATAAAATAGAGACTCTGACAATTAATTAGTATTGCAAATTACATCGCTGGAGTTGGAAAAGCATTTTTAAAATGTGAAATTATTTGAAGGCATAGCGATTTTATCATAAAATTTATTTACATTTTCAGGCAATGACAAATTGTAGTCGAGTTTTTTAGCCAGACCGAGTGGAAAAAAAGTTAACTTCAACCCTTTAAATTATCTATAATTAGTTATACTTTCGATCTGAAAAGGTTAGAAAATGGGCTTTTGTGGGCTTTTTTTTCAATTTAAAGATTTATGACCAGGTCACTTGCGTAATTTACAATGACACAACTTGTGACCTTGTTTTGATAAAGTTAGAAAACAATTGTCAATTTAGAAAGCATTGGAAACATTATCATTAACATATTCAGGCATTCAAATGCAATATAAAAGTTAGGGAAAATATTCAATTATAAGCAACAAGCAGAAAATTCCGTTTTTACCATGTTAAAGGTTGTTTTATTTCTCTTTTCGAACTTACAATATGCAACTAAAATGTCCGCCAAAAGACTCCAAATTGCATGTTCACAGCGATGTCGCAGTTTTACAAGCGCGGAAACTTTTTAACTTTTAAATATTTCATGCACAATATATGAAAACTAGCTTTATTTTGATGTTTTTGGATAATTTAAGTACGTAATTTTCTGAAAATCATCAAATGATAATGGGCTTTTTTAATTTTTAAACATTTTTTGCCCTTATTTTTGACATGTGCATGCCAAATCTACACAATGCCATATCGAATGCAAGCAAGCGATGTAGTTTGTTGTCGCAGTTTTACAAGCGCGGAAACTTTTTAACTTTTAAATATTTCATGCACAATATATGAAAACTAGCTTTATTTTGATGTTTTTGGATAATTTAAGTACGTAATTTTCTGAAAATCATCAAATGATAATGGGCTTTTTTAATTTTTAAACATTTTTTTGCCCTTATTTTTGACATGTGCATGCCAAATCTACACAATGCCATAACGAATGCAAGCAAGCGATAGTTTGTTGTCGCAGTTTTACAAGCGCGGAAAATTTTTAACTTTTAAATATTTCATGCATAATATATGAAACCTATTTTTATTTTGATGTTTTTGGATAATTTAAGTACCTAATTTTCTGAAAATCATCAAATGAGAATGGGCTTTTTTGTTTAAACATACTTTTTTCCAGCTTTTTTCATAGGGTGTCAGATTTCAAAAACGCAAAGTCGAAGGCAATGCTATTCCATGTGTAGATTTCGGCATGGACATGTCAAACTGAATCAGGGCAAAAATGTTTAAAAATTAAAAAAGCCCATTTTCATTTGGTGATTTTCAGAAAATTACGTACTTAAATTATACAAAAACATCAAAATAAAAATAGGTTTCATATATTGTGCATGAAATATTTAAAAGTTAAAAATTTTCCGCGCTTGTAAAACTGCGACAACAAACTATCGCTTGCTTGTATTTCATGTGTAGATTTGGCATGCACATGTCAAAAACAAGGCCAAAAAAATGTTTAAAAATTAAAAAAGCCCATTTTCATTTGGTGATTTTCAGAAAATTACGTACTTAAATTATATAAAAACATGAAAATAAAACTAGTTTTCATATATTGTGCATGAAATATTTAAAAGTTAAAAATTTTCCGCGCTTGTAAAACTGCGACAACAAACTATCGCTTGCTTGTATTTCATGTGTAGATTTGGCATGCACATGTCAAAAATAAGGCCAAAAAAATGTTTAAAAATTAAAAAAGCCCATTTCCATTTGGTGATTTTCAGAAAATTACATACTTAAATTATACAAAAACATCAAAATAAAAATAGGTTTCACATATTGTGCATGAAATATTTAAAAGTTAAAAATTTTCCGCGCTTGTAAAACTGCGACAACAAACTATCGCTTGCTTGTATTTCATGTGTAGATTTGGCATGCACATGTCAAAAACAAGGCCAAAAAAATGTTTAAAAATTAAAAAAGCCCATTCTCATTTGGTGATTTTCAGAAAATTACGTACTTAAATTATACAAAAACATCAAAATAAAAATAGGTTTCATATATTGTGCATGAAATATTTAAAAGTTAAAAATTTTCCGCGCTTGTAAAACTGCGACAACAAACTATCGCTTGCTTGCATTTCATGTGTAGATTTGGCATGCACATGTCAAAAATAAGGGAAAAAAAATGTTTAAAAATTAAAAAAGCCCATTATCATTTTATGATTTTCAGAAAATTACGTACTTAAATTATCCAAAAACATCAAAATAAAGCTAGTTTTCATATATTGTGCATGAAATATTTAAAAGTTAAAAAGTTTCCGCGCTTGTAAAACTGCGACAACAAACTATCGCTTGCTTGTATTTCATGTGTAGATTTGGCATGCACATGTCAAAAACAAGGCCAAAAAAATGTTTAAAAATTAAAAAAGCCCATTTTCATTTGGTGATTTTCAGAAAATTACGTACTTAAATTATACAAAAACATCAAAATAAAAACAGGTTTCATATATTGTGCATGAAATATTTAAAAGTTAAAAATTTTCCGCGCTTGTAAAACTGCGACAACAAACTATCGCTTGAAAAAAAGAACTTGCTGTTTTCGAGTTATCAATTTATGGCGCTTCATCTGGTGGAACTTGACAAAAATACATGTGATTGAACATACCTGATTTCCAAACACACATTCCAGTTGCAGGTTTTACAACAACAGCCGTTTAAAAAACTTTTTCTTCGTCTTTTTTTCATCTTATAAACGAACGAAATTGTTTTGCAAAAACAATCGATCCTCGTGAGTGAGATCCCAGACTTATATCTTACACTACAACATTCCCCATATAATCAGCCGTGATTAAGAATCCGGAAAAAAGATTTTGTGTATAGTAATAGCACAGATCCCAAATCCATTGTGAATTCAGCTTGAATTGTACCTTTTTACGTAGTAATTTTAAAAAGAAGTCAAAACAAACATGCATGCCTGATCAAACCACATCGAATTCGAATAAAAATGAAAATATGCGGGGGGACCTGCATCACACATAGATCAGGGGCACCATAGCCGTTTCACCGCCCGTGTTTTACAGCGCCCTGGATCAGGCAAATATTAGCGCGTTTCACCGCCCGTGTTTTACTACGCCCTGCTATATCCCATGCATGCTCCTTCATCCGAAATAATCATTGTTTTTATATCTTCAAACTCCGAGTTTATCCGCCGTATAGCGATTTAAGAGACCGTTTGAGTTTACACGGTGGATAGGCAAAATTTAACCGGTGCATAGTGCTAAACGGGCTTTGTACTTCGTACAACGCGATTTTTGAGTGAAGCGTTTAAATTTTATCCGGTGGATAGCGACTTAAACGCCTTTCGTACAACCGGCGTCTGGGCTACTACCGAACATTAAAACACCTTAGGCTTAGCTCAGACACATATCGTGCATGTGAAAACTTTGAAGGTTATTTTTGCAAATCTTGCATGGATTTATTGAACGTTTTGGGAAGCACGGTTGCCAGATTTGTTTAATTTGTTTCACTATAAGTAGAGTTTGGTAAACCGATAAGAAGAGTTATGTCAGTTCTCTTATAACTCGCAAGCCAAAACAGTGAGTTATATTGTGTTTGCTAATGGATATTTGAACAACCGGCCTCTGTTGTTTGACCGAGTAAAAAAGATACAGGCTATAATTGGACAAAAGAGAAAGGTTAAAAATAACGCGATTGCATTTTTATCAGAACTTTCACCATAATTTTTTTAAATCTCTATTGTTTTCAAGGTGTTTAAAACAACGCCTGAAGGAAAAAGAAAGATCGTTGTCGCAACAAACAGTGCAGAGACGTCACTGACCATTGATGGCATTCGTATTGTTATTGATTCAGGCATGGTGAAAGAGCCGTCCTTCGATCCTGCTAGAAATATGACCACTTTGGATGTTAAACTTGTGAGCCAGAGTTCTGCTAAACAGCGGAGTGGTAGGGCACGTACGTTAGCGCTTTTACAGAACTTGCGAATACGTTTGGAAAGAATGAATGGCGGATATGGTTAGCGCGCTGTTCCTTACTGTTGTTTCTTGATGTACAATTACCTTGACTTGATAAACATGAAAACTCGTTTAAGTCGAATTGTGGTTGGTGTTACCCTGTGCTTCAAGAGTTTTTCTCTGAATCCTATGGTTGACTTCCTTCACCAAAAATAACCCTTCTCACTCTGCTCCGTATAATGAGACATGCTGCAAGAAGATTTGCAACCCGCAACAGGCTTTTTTATTACAGCTCAGTGACTGTGTACAATATCGGTATTGCATACTATATATTGTAAATTGTGCTGTATGCCGTGAGTACTAGTTGTGTATACAATTATTTTGCGAACACGTTTTATATAACAGACGTTGTGTTGTAAGTATCATAAAGCCAATTTTCCACTTCGACGGTATCGTAACGTATCGTGGCATTTTCCACTCTAGTGCTCAGGAAACAAAGAAATACGCTTCGCTGTGATATGGTTAAAGTGGAAAACTGACTTAAAGTATTGTTACGTATAACAGGGCCTTTATTTTTAGCGGGATACATATTTCTGTTCAGATGAATTAAAAGTTAATATACGCCATTCAGGATAACTAAAACCTGTAATTTTATTTCTTGCTAGGTCGTACAGGGCCAGGCAAGTGTTACTGTATGTATACAGAAGAAGATTATAACAAAATGGACTCAAATACAAAACCAGAGATTTTAAAAATGCATCTTGGGATGGCTGTCCTTCAGTTGCTGAGTTTAGGAGTCACAGATATCGAGAAGTTTGACTTTGTTGAGAGTCCACCACCTTCTGCGCTGACGAAAGCACTAGTGAACTTGACACTACTGGGTGCTTTGAACCCTGACAGAACATTGAACCATTTAGGCGAAGAAATGCTTCAACTACCAACTGAACCACAGCTATCAAAGGCGCTGCTCGAGGGACTGGACCGAGGGTGCGGTGATGACGTCATCATTGCCGCGGCACTTATGTCGAGTGGACATGACGTTTTTTATCGAGGAACCGTGGAGAAGAGAAACGAGTGCGAGATTCAAAAACAAGAATTCTGCCAGACCAGTGGTGATCTCCTGAGTGCAATCGATGTGTACAAAAATTGGTTTGCGAAGTCCTCTAAGACTCAAGTAGCCTGGTGCAAGGAGAATGCATTGAATTCCAAATTACTTCGCTCTGCTCGAGAAACTGGTAACGAGATTCGAGATGCGCTGTCTAAAATACGACCTAGACTCAACTTACAAGTGACAACAGAAAACATCCAGGAATCTCTCGGTAAAAGTTTGTTAGCTGGATATTTTGAAAATATAGCTTGGTCAATTGGTCATGAGAAGCTCGGCTATATGACGGTTTCGTCCAGTCAGAAAGCCAGAATTCATCCTTCATCTGTTCTCTCCAGTCTTGGTGATCAGCCTGAATGGGTACTGTACCAGCAACTGAAACGTACGAATCAGGTATTCTTACTTAATCTAACACCAATACACTATGACTGGATCGCGGAAGTTGCTATGCATATGTTACAGTATGTTGATGAAGAAACCATTGCAAGATCACGAGTTGTACGACACAGGATCTACCCAATTGGTCCAGAGCTGGTTAAAGCTGTGATTGGCTATCAAGGTTCAACTATAAAGCAGATAGAAACCTCTGTATCAGAATACAGTGCCAGGTTTCCAGTAATTGATGGACACACTGCATTTTGTGCAGTGGAATGTAACGTAGACAAAGGAATGGTAGATGTCTATACGACTAAAGATTGCCTTAATTACGCCAGTAACCAGGTGAACGATGTGATTCGGAAGAAGCGACGTGAACTTGAAGGTTACTCAGAAGTCTTCATTTCAAATGTTGGAGGTCTGAAGTCGTTAGTTGCAAACGACTTGACAACGAGATTGATCCTTCAACCTGGAACATCTTGCAAGTTTGATGTCTTTGTGGAGAAAGAAGATGTGGGCGAAGAAGTTTGTATTATTTTGTATTGATTTAATATTAGTGTTGATCTCTTTCAAAGTTGATATATGAGATAGCATCGCGGATGTAGTATAGAAGGTTCATTAGTAGGGTTCATTAATAGGGCCACAAGTTTACTAGTTGTCAAACTGTTATGTGTAACTCTCGGTAAATAAAGTTTCAAACAAACAAAACAAACAAGGGGTATACAAAAGATCACCGGAATCACAGAACTGCAGGCTGTATTCCTGCCGGGTGGATTATAGTATATGGCATTTCTTGCAACTTATATATTCCATCCAAGCATACGTTAAACATTATTCGGTTCTCGTTATGTTTTTTTAATTCCCGAATGGCTTTCAGAGGCTCCCTGAAATCTTAAAATCCTGAATCCTCCTATTTTTTCTACCAGGAAACCCTAACTAGGAAATTCTCAAGAGCCCAGAGTACCATTTTCCGTGTTTGAATCTCTTTTTCTTTACCACAATAATTGTTATCTTAGTTTCTGCAAAACCTGTTGTGGACACTCATTGTAAACCACACGTGCATTGGCTCGAAGCTAACCGGAGAAAGCCTTCAAATAACTAAAGAGATTTTGAAAGCACTACGTTGTAGCCTGGTTGATGTAGTTGCGTGTAATGAAAAAAAAACAATGTAGGTTAAAACTGTAAAAGTTGTGAAAAAGCTGTAAAGGTTGAGAAAAACCATCTATAACAGGGTCTTTATACTTTCGTTTAGGTCAATTCTGATGAGGTTCTTTGCATACTCCGTGATGGGGGAAATGTTATTCATGATGCTGCCTGCACCAATCCAAAGAGTGGACCTAATGTTTACAAATGGGGTGACGTGACGTACTCTGATGTTAGCCAAGCCAAGAAAGCAAATACCAACCTACACTCTGTTCGAAATCGAGATGAATTGCCTTACAACGTGAGAAGAATACAACTGAAACCTACCCGTGTTGAGAGTACTGCATCTCAGAATTATACCCAGTCTTCTGGTGTTAAGGTTTTAGTTAGCTGGTTCCCTTTGCCTGCCAGAGAAAAAGCTTACATCAAGTGTAAGAGTCGAGATATCGCTAACGAAATAGTCTGCAACCTCAACCGACAAGTGACATCTAGGTTTTCAAAAAGATGTTTTGTGCAGAAATCAGGTGGCGATATCGCTGTATTTGTTCAGGAAACAGACGATGAATTTACAGTCAGGAAACGACTCGAAGGTTGTTGTACCACGTTCCAAATTGAAGGCGTCTTGAAAATCACAGTTCCGTCCAAACCATCACTCCATGAAGTAGATCTTCAAGCAGAGAAAGAAAAATTGATGGAAGTCATGAAAGATTTCGAAACTGTACAAGTCCTGACACTTTGGTTTGCAAATTGTAAAAAAGTTCGTGCATGTGTAGTGTTCGAGAAATTAGAAAGCACTGAGGACGTTATCCTCAAGTTGAACGAAAAGAGGGACGTGTTGGGAGTTAGGGCGATGTATCTGGAGTTGGAAAAAAAGAGAGAAATCACGTGTGATGGCAGATTGTACGACAAGATAAGGAAGGAAATCGAAGCACTTAAGAATGATGAAATCATTATTGAAGTGGAGCCACGTCAGAGACGTAAGAAGATAATAATTACTGGAAAGGACCCTCAGGTTAGTTGTACATGTTTATATGTCAAAATATAAGGAGATGCATTTTATCTCCTTGTTGTATTTACAAGCAGGGCTGATATGCAAAACTGTTGTCAAAACTGCTTTCGTGCATAAATTGCAAGGTAAGAGAAGGGGTGCAATTAATGATTAAGATTACGAGTGATTTTTAAAAAATGTGGTGCCAAATTGCACGAGTCGCCATTTATTTGTTATATACATGACAAATTATAGCTATTCTTCCCGGTGTTGATGTCACGTGATTGCAGAGAACACATGTATAATTTGAAAGTTGAAACACGGATGAAATAAACAAGATCTGATTATTTAAACATCTAAACTATATGCAAGGAATAACTATAAACGTCTTCCGTAACAATAAATGATTTAAGATTGATGTGCATGAACTGCGAATATTTATTAGAAATTATCAAAGCGAAGCAGCGAATTGCAAGTTCTTGATTCGTCAACAAACAATTGTTCACGTTCAAAATATAGAAGAAAGAGAGTTTTAGGTCATTGCTTTTTTGCGTATTTTCATTTTCTGATTTTGTTTTAAGAAAGTGAATTGTAGACAGGGGCGGATTCAGCGTCTCAATGTGACCGTAGCATTTTGGATGAAATCAACATGCGGGGCCGAAGGCCACGCCCTACCTAGGGGGGTTTGGGGGCATGCCCCCCCCAGAAAATTTTTGAAATTTGAAGCCCGCAAGTACCATTTCCTGCATTCTGAGCATCGAAATTAGATTTAAAATTTGTAGAAAAGTGGCTGTTTTTCACACCAAAATAAAAAAAAAACGCACAAAAGTTACAAAATTTATTCATCAACATACCACTTCGGACAACAGATTATCTTGAAAAAGTAAGATAACAGTAGTTCGAAAGTTTTCAAATGTACATCATCTTGAAACAGCGGCCCAACAACAGTTAGGGACAATGTTTATCTGGCTAAGCAGCAGCATATATAGATCATCCCGAAACAGCAGGACAACTTATGGCAGTCAGGAAACTGAAATATTTTCTGTACTGTATATAGATTATCTCCAAGTTATAGGAAAAATGTTTATTTGTAGATCATCTTGAAACAGCAGCACAACGGCAATTAGGAAAAATGTTTGTTTGTATATGTTTATTTGTACTAAAATTCGAGCAGTACTGCAGGAATTTGCGCAGAGCTTGGTGCGCAAATTTTAGTATATTCAAGACAGGAATAGGCATGGTGGTGGAGTCGCAATATACATAAGAACCTCAATAAACTTCATAATAAGAGACGATTTAACTGACGATAATCTCGAAACAATTACACTTGAAATTTCAAAACCAAAATCCAAACCATTCTTAATTAATAGTTGGTATAAACCACCCAATACAACACTTGAAATATTCAATGCATTCGAGGATTTAATTACTCGAATGGACTCTGAAAACAAGGAAATCATTTTACTTGGAGATTACAACTGCGATTGGTCTCGCTTGGATAGTAACAGCGCTAACGCTCAGACAAACAAGCTTGCTGGAATTGCACAGACATTCCAATTTCAACAATTAATTAGTGATCCAACGCGAATTACAGCTAATAGTAAAACCTTAATAGATCTAGCATTCACCAATAAACCGGAATTGATAAATGGCTCGGGTGTCATTCATCTGGGGATAAGTGATCACAGCTTAATCTATATACAGAGAAAAATTTCCGTTCCACGTAAAGAGCCAAAAGTGATTAAATCAAGAAATTTCAAACACTACAACTCAAACAACTTTAAATCAGACCTTTCCACACACTTATATGATCAAGTATTCTGTGATACAATGCTTGATCCAAATATTATGTGGGAACATTGGAAAACAATATTTCTGTCGGTTGCAGATTTTCATGCACCAGAAAGAACAAAAAAAGTTAGAAGCGAGTACGCGCCATGGATTACAGAAAATATTAAACAAACTATGCGTCGAAGAGACTTTTTAAAGAAAAAAGCAGTTAAGACAGGATCAAAACATTTCCATGATGCTTATAAACGCACACGAAATGATTTGAATAGATTAATTAAGAATACAAAAGCAATTTACTTTACAAATACTTTAAATGACTGTGATAACAACCCAAAGAAAATGTGGAAAACAATTAATAAACTTACAAACAAACAGTCAAAAACAACTGTTATATCTGAAATCCGGAACGATAATCAAAATTTGACTAAAAAACACGAAATTGCAGATGCTTTAAATTCACATTTCAACGAAGTTTCATCTCGTTTGGCTAACAACATGCCACAGAGCTCAAGGACATTTGAGTCATACGTGACTAGGTCCGATACACAATTTACGATACAAAATGTTTCATTAACTAAGGTATATAAGTTGCTCTCTACAATTAAAACATCCAAATCAGCAGGGCATGATAGAATACCCGGTAAACTTCTAAGAGACGCTGCTGAAGTAATCGCACCATCCCTGTCAGCAATCTTTAACGCATCTATAAACACTGGTATATTTCCTGAAGACTTCAAGATTGCTATCATTTCTCCAATTCATAAGGCTGGAAGCAAATCTAATTGCGATAATTATAGACCAATCTCGGTTCTATCCTCAGTTGCTAAAATATATGAGAAATTAGTTACAGAGCAACTAGAAATTTATCTTGAAACTAATCACATTCTTGCAGAACAACAAGCAGGATTTAGGAAAAATCACTCTACACAAACTTCTCTACTTAACATCACGAACCAATGGCTAATGAATATGGATAAGGGTTTGTTAAATGGAGTGATTTTTTTGGATCTCAAAAAAGCGTTTGACTGTGTTGATCATAATATATTGTTAAAAAAAATGCATTGTTATGGAATAAGAGGTCATACGCTTGCTTGGTTCCAGTCCTATCTTTCTAGCAGGATTCAAATATGTAAGGTAGATCAAACAATGTCCACGACAAGAACAGTTAAATGTGGAATACCCCAAGGTTCTAATCTTGGGCCACTTCTTTTCTTATTATATATAAACGACCTGCCAAACTGCCTGACCTCATCTTCAGCAAGCATGTTTGCCGATGACACAAATGTTTCAACCAATGGCAAAACAAATGACGAACTACAAGAACGCATTAACGTGGACTTAGAAAATATACACCAATGGTTACTTGCAAACAAACTTACACTTAACAAAGATAAAACTGAATACATGATTATTGGTTCAAGACAACGAATTTCAAACTTAGTACTAACGGACCCTAAAATTGAACTTGGCGAATCAGTCATTAAACGGGTTCACAAATCAAAAACTTTAGGCGTAATTATTGATGAACATCTTTTATGGAATCATCAAATCCAAAATATTGTCACAAAAGCTTCAAAAGGAATAGGAATGATGCGACGAATAAAACAGTTTGTTCCCAAATCAACCTTAGTAAAAATATATAATGCCATTGTGCTATCACATTTTGATTATTGTAGCTTGGTTTGGGATAACTGTTGTGATTACTTAAAAAACAGACTTCAGAAATTACAAAACAGAGCGGCTCGAATCATCACTGGTAAAACTTATGAAGTTAGTTCTGAGGATGTTTTAAAAGAATTAGACTGGCAACCTTTAAACCAACGCTATAAAACCATTAAATCGATTTTTATGCACAGAATACGAAACGAAAAAATGCCATCATCAATTTGCAACATGTTCAAAATTAAAATAAATGACAGATATGATTTAAGAAGTAACAATAACAACTATGATCTTGGAAAACCTGAAACAAATTTTATGAAAAAGAGCTTCAGTTATTCAGCTGCATCCCTTTGGAATGACTTATCAACTACAGCAAAAGAAAAAGGCATTAGCCTTAACAAATTTAAACGTATTCTTGACGGCACTTGATTCCTTTTGGTAACTTTGTAAATATTTAAATAGGATAGAATATTTTTAGATACAAATGTAGTGCATGCAATTATTAAGTTCGTTATGTTTTCTCTGTTTTTGTGTGTATATTTGTGTTATTATATTTATATAGCTTGTAAATACTGTAATAAACGGCCTCTTGAAAAGCAGGTGCCTACGAGCCCTGAAGAGCTACCGTTTTAAAATATTTTTAAATAATAATAATAATAATAATACTGGGGCAAAGACGCTCAATGTATGATATGTGATGAATAGTCGCCTCTACTGTTTTCGCATGTCATTGATTTCTGCGAGTTATGCTAGTATGGTACGTCTAACAGCAAGGCGGGTGGTGTGGAGTTCACACCAAAAATGGACAAATAAAAGACCCAGCAGATTGGACCGAACGTGACCTAGCACGAATGACTCCGGAAGCAAGAGAGGATTATGAACGTTTTATATTGAGCAACCGACCAAAATATATTCCAATGAAGCCGGAGAAACTTGCAAAGTTATCCCCAGAAGATAGGCAAGAATATGAGAACTCTTTAAAAATAACAAAAACACCTAGACGTTACGCTCTTAGAAGTAGACCGTACTAAATTTTGTAAAACGTTTTGAAGAAATAAATGTATTTTAAAACTGAAATCTTGTTTAAATTTTTGCCCGCAAAGCCTCGCGCCCGATTTTAAGGCATACACCTGTGTTATAAATAATCCCTATCTATCCATTGGGTACACTTAGTTATGCAAATTCGTATTGCCTTAATCCCTTAATTACCTACACGCCTCCTAATGACTTAGCAACACATAACAACGTATATAACGACAGCATATTTGATAAAAACATACTTTTATCGCAAAATATATTACAACTGTTCTAAACGTTTTTTCCTTCAAGTATTCTTGATAAGCTTTCTTATGATCTGACTCGGTCATCATGTAACAGTATATATGTATGTAGGAGGTTTGCTAAATAATGTTGAACAACATGCAAATATTGACCATAACAACAACGACGTTGACAACCATGTTAACTTAGCTACTGCTTAGTTCGGTTTTGAGATATGTTGCGATTTTTTATTTCTGGTTGGAAACTTAAAATAATTAAAACGAATTTCAATTGCGTGTTGAAAATAAGAGAGGGATTGGGACTCACAACGTGCTACATGGTTGTAAGGCAAAAGAGTTTTCTACCGTACCGGGGTCGAACCGGTGACCTAAGGAATACTGATTTGGTAATAACTATAGCCCGCGTGCAGGCCCAAGGGAACTGATAGTGGGCCTGCAAGCAAGGCCCGGTATTTTGTACTTTCCGCGTTCGCCCACGAACGCGGCATTCTGATTGGCTGTTTGCTGTTGGATTCTATAATTAGATCAGTGATTCATCACAAAGGCTCTCGATAAGCTTAAAATTCGAAAATTGATCGCTTTTTTCGATTATAAATGGAACAAGAACAGACTGTTTATTGTTTACTTGAAGGAAGAGATGTTTTTGGCGTTATGCCAATGGGGATTGCTTGTCGTGAGGTGTTGGAATAGCAATATTACGATTTACGACTGGGGTAAACTATAGTAACCTTTACTTAAGAAAATTATCATTTGGTTGATGTTGACTCTGTTCTTGCACTGAAGAAAACGTGGTGAAGATTTAGAGGCAGTTGCATGTAAGCCTATTCGAAACACTTTGCGATTTACAAGGCTTCGCTGAGAGAGCGAAACAGAAGGCGGTATTAAATTGCCGTTTGAAACGATCTGGACTCTGAACGCTCTCTTCTTTTGTAGAGTTCTTTAGCAAATGAAATAACTGAAATAAATTTCGTACTTTCCGCCTCCAACAAGAATTGCACACACGATCAGTGATAAGTGAGACAATTTATTTATAACAATGGCGACAGCGAAGCACACATTATAAATGCTATTTATGTACAGTAGTCGCACGGCTTCCCTCGCGATATTTTGGAGTTTGAGACTGGTTTTCTGTTGAAATTCGTCCTAATTTGCCTGTTCCGATTTTAGTTGAAAATGAGCACTTGTAAATTTGGCAATTACTGACTGCGTTACTTGCTTTTTTCGAGTTAAAACGCAACCATTTATACATTGTTTATGTTCTGAATAAGCAGAGAAAACCCCGCAATATTTTAATGCGAGTTTGTTTGTTAATATTTGGGTGCTGTCATTGGTTCTTTTTTGACAATTGACGCGCGAATGGGGCGTGTTATGAAAAGGGGCGTTTTACAAAATACCGGGCCTTGCTTGCAGGCCCACTATCAGTTCCTTTGGGCCTGCACGCGGGCTATAATAACTACAGTCCTTTGCTCTACCAACTGAGCTAACGGTAGATTTTAAAAACTAACTTCTATTTCATACTTTTATACAGGCAGAACTGTCAGAAACCTCTTGTCGATTTTATACAGACACTTGTATAAAAGTTCATAATAAGCCAATCTTAATCCCTCTATTGTATCGTTTAAGGGGTGGAGGTTTGGGAGGAAGATGATAAAATTTTAGGGTGGGATTCTTACATATTTTGTTCTATATATAATTAACATTTAGCTCTTTGTGTGTATACGCCCTTCGTGGAAACCAGTTGTAAATAATTGTCGAAGTTAGCGTATTGAAATAAAGTTTTACATACATACACGTGGAGCGACGCTAAAAAATGCTTAGTCAGTGCGTGACGTCATTACTTGCCTAAACTTGCCCGCGTGACGTCATTGCATATAATTATGACGTATGCTAATGATGATGCGCCGCCCTGAATTTTTAATGATGCCCTACCCTTCTTCCGCCCTTCCTCCGCCCCAAAATTGAGGATCGATCGGCCTCCGCCCTCTTCCGCCCCTTCTCCGCCCCCCCCCTCCACCCCTCCTCCGACCTTCCTCCGCCCCACCACCTCAAACTCCACCACCTCACACTCCACCACCTCACACTCCACCACCACCACACACCACCACCACAAAAAAGGGGCCCGAACGGTACCTATATTACTACTGTTCGGTATCAAATCGGGTAAATATTGGCCAGGCAGCATAGTGATAGGTGTCAAACATGGTGTTTGCTTTTCAATCCTGATGATATTTTATTAAAATACGGAGTGGTTCTCGTAATTATTATTGGTTAAATTCAATTATATTTTTATCAGTCATTATACCTAGTGAGTGTATATTCCTGTAATTTATTTTATACCAATGACAGCTCTGCTTTTTAAATATTGAAGCCTTCGCACTGAACTAAGATTGTATGGACCGTATTTCATTCACATGCTTTCTTATTTCTGCAGGTGTGGGATAGTGCATTTGCTCCAGGAAATAGCTCCTGCTTTAATTCATCATTTCTTGAAAAGTAAGTGTGTCCAACCACAGTTCAAGGAAATCTTCAATTTCTCATTTCCAAAACGAAAAATTGCTTCTCGCATTCAATGAATTAAATTGCCGTAATCGTTAAGAGTACCTGTTTAACAGTGACCACGTGATTACCGTCTTGCAAGAGAAGCCTAAGGTTGTCAGGTAACGCTATGAAAAAGAGAAAAGAACGACTTCACTATAGTAACTGCATCAGGTCTCGAATTTCCCTGAAATCAATCGACGGCAATGGCGTTAAAAGTTGCCGTAGAACGTAACATCTGTCTACGGCAATTTTGGCAGTTTCCACGGCATTTTTCAAATTACTATAATAATAATTTAATTTTATTGTTACTTTGGATTGTTGACAAGCTAGAAACATGTCTACGCATTTCTCTAGTGTTTTTTTTTTCGAAGAAAACTGAGACTAAAATAGTGATTTATGCATGATTTGATCAACATTTGAATGCAATTATCAAAGTAGTAATGCACAGTCAATAGTATAAAAATTGCACTATACGTCAAAAAATTGCCGTCGTTGCCGCAATGATCCACGGCATCTTCTCCCTCTACGGCAATTGCCGCGATAAAATTCAAGCCCTGAACTGCATGTGTCACTGTGAACGAAGATGAGCATTACCTATTTTCAATGAAAACTGGAATGAGTTACATGTGCCCAATCATGTTCTTGGCACGTCTTTGCATTAATGTACATGCCTACTGTGCATAGACTGCGAGCGGTCTCTCAGTATGGGTTCAAACTTCAAAAATTATGCCTGTTTCAGTTTTTCATTCATTTTTTTTGTTTTCAAACATATTTTATTTTTATTTAACGTTAGCTCTCAATTATTGACTATCAGGTCTTATTTATAGATGTATCACTTCGCATATGGAGACATTTGGAAGTACGGTAGTCATTGGAAAGGCAGTAGAACTGATCAACTTGGTGAGAAATATGGTCATCGTTAATTAGACAAGCTTGTTTAAAATTTCTTGCAAAGTTATTATATTAGTATTTTGTGTTTTAGCTTTTTGCATTTCGTGTGGTCTACGATAACTTGTCACTTTATTTGACAAACTGAACTTTGCCGATTGCAAGCGTAACAATTTTTGCTGCGACTTCTTAAGTGCGATTTTCGTATTCTGGTGCATGTGAACGGGTAAATAGTGAATGAATGTTCTGAATATATAATTGCTGTAAAAATAAAATAGTCTAAGCTCAGTAAGTAATTAGGTGATATCCACATGTAAATTTGCGCTATAGAAATCGTAATCGTATAATTATGTATCGTCATCTGGACATTCCGCATAGGGATGGGCCGATATCGATACCAAATACTCGATACTATCGATACCAGGGTTTTGAAGAAAAGTATCGATACTGGCAAGAAATATCGATGTTTCTATATTTCTGCGCCTGCGCTATTTTTTTTATTTTGGTCAGCGGCATCATCATGAAAATGATACCAAAAAGCCAACAAAAAGACTAAATAGGCGTAAATACTAGAAAAATAGTTCATTTTCTATTGTGCTATAATGGTCCACGGGCAGGATGGGAGTTTCTGGTTATGTTGGTTGCAATCACTGACATATATTATTCAATGTTTGTATTGTTAGCGTTGTTGCCGTTGTTAATGATTAAAAATAGTCTTTTTGTTGTTATGGTTGTTCGAGTTGGGAAATTCGATATCGGTATCGATATCGAAAAAACCCGGCAAATATCGAGGAAATATCGTATCGAATGAAAAAGCTGGTATCGCCCATCCCTAATTCCGCATAACTCACCATTCATTTACATCAATCAGAAGAACAAAATCGCACCAGATTCGATACTAAAGGAATACCGAATGGTTTTCCGTGCAGGATTGCGTGATCCGTGCACGAGGGATGTCGCGAGACTTTCGGAAAGCGTAAAAATACTCGAGTGTATTTTTACGCTTTCCTAAAGTCGAGCAACATCCCAAATGCATGGATCACGCTATCCTGCTTGGAAAACCATTTGATAATTGTTTTATAAAATAACTACAGTGAAACAATGACATTTTGAAAATCCCGCGAAGGCATTTTAATTCCTCGTGCAGGATAGCCTGATCCTGCACGGCTATTGGCCAATCAAATTGCGTGTTTCACTGTAGTTATTATATAAACTGTATTGAATTCTACCTGCATTGACCTTCAATGTCGTTCACATGACCTTGATAAGAAGATAGGACGGACAGTATTTGTATAATTGTGGACGTTCACCATGGGGTATTGCAGATAGTGACCGATCATGTGACAATCGGAAATTACCGATGGTTCCAAGCACCATGCCGATCCTCGTTCCGGTTGTTAAAACCAGTTGAATGACGTCATTCATTTTGCACGTAAATTGGCATACAGTACTTGGCATAAATTGACCTTGGCAAAAATTGACATTTCTCACAAGAGAAAAAATTAACCCCACAAAGCAGATCGTGGTTTTGCAAAAGAGAATTCAACATTCTAAAGAGTTATTTTATTTCCATAATATATATAATATAAGGAACTTTTACCTATTTCGATTGTCTGCCGATTATCGGTCTGTCACTAATTGCAGAATCTGTGGTTTGTGTAATTTCAGATGATCAACACGTTAGCATTATTTTTATCACCGGAAGAAAGATGTCAATCACGTCATGTGACAAATGATAAGAATATGGAGTATGACCCTGATCTATTTGTTCAAGGAATTCTAACGGTATTTCTCTTAATATATTACAGTTTTACGACTGCGCATATGTAGAATGCTCTAAAAATAGGCATATCAAGATCCAGCCTAGACCTAGGGCTTTTACTCAGCTGTTGGCACTTGATTTGTAGGTTTATTGACTTCATGACGTAACGAAACGGGCTTTGTCGCTTTCGCTCTTCCTTCGCCCCCGCCCCTAAATTACCTAGGTTTCAGTCTTCTTATGTGAAATCTTTTACTGTCGGTGCCACTGTAGCCATGGACAATAACACAACACCGTGGATTGAGATAGATACAACTGCATGGACCTGAAAATGTAAGGAAGGATCCTTCTGTCGAAACGACGAAGTTCTGGCTATATTTTCAGAAGTAGCTGCCACGTTCAATTTTCCTCGCTCTGGCAAGTTTCAGCTCTGCTCATGTTCTAGTCGATTAAGCGCTATATCTGTTCGGAAACTACATTACTCTGTTCCTATTATTGTTATTGTTATTGTTACCTTTACTGTTACTGTTATTGTTATTGTTATTGTTATTGTTATTGTTATTGTAGAAGGCTGTAAAATGGCTTGAGTCACTTTTGACTTCCATTACCGCTATCACTACCTCGCGCTAACCTGGTTTGCATGTAAGTGGTTAGTGATTTCCAACCAGTGGCAGTGTTGGTGGTGGTGGTGGGGGTCAAATATGAACCTCGCAAATAATTTCATAGTAGTGTGGTATTTATTCTTGCATGTTTTATATAGTGTAAAGGCCTGTTAAATCAGTATTACGTTGTCCAGTTTGTAGTCCGTAATATGTCGTGTTTTAGTGTTAGATGGATGGACTTAGTATGGGATTCTAGTTCTGTTGTCCAATCCTTCAATCATAGCTGTATGTGTATTTTTTATATGACATGATTGTAAAGTTAATAAAAAAAGGGGGGGGGGGATTTTCATCTACAAAACCATTCCACAACTAGTTCTATCAAGTGAGATGCCCCAAATCCTAACATTTACCTATTACTGATATACATAGGTTATAAACTATTATAAATTTCCGTTTATATTTCCAGAAAGAGGATGGCAGTTATGAGTTGAGTTCGAAGAAGGTTTTAACAAGTCGCTTTCCCACCACGGTGATTAATCTTGAGAAAGAAGATGTTTCACAGTCGAGTTTGTTTGCAGAACATTGTTCGACACGTCATCAGTTTTTGAACTTGGAGTTAGAGTACCTATGGAATGATGACGAGGATGCTCCCGTCTACCCTGCTTTGTAAGTTCGCATCAGGGGGGCCGGTTGTACGAAAGCCGAATAGCATTATCCACTATTGGCCGTTGACTGGTATAACCCAGATTAAACTTTAGCATATAAAATTAAAGTTTCCTTTCATTAATTTCCCATGTGATCCATATTCGTAGTTTCATCGATTTTCAAGTATTTTCACAACAGTAGAAAAATTCACAGACCTGTGGACAGCGCTATCTGGCCTCCATACAACCGACTCCAAAATGGTTTCTTAATTAATAATAGGGATAAACTGGTCAGGAATTACCCCCTCGTACTTTCCCTTGTAGGTTACCATCAAGAGGTTTATTGATCCAATCCTCACATACTTTATAGAACGTTCTCGTTCAATGAAAATTGTTGAATGTTTAGTTGGCTTTGTTATAACATGGAGACACTCTTTGTTGCAAAAAGATATGCAATACTTCGTATTTCCAGTATTCTCCCCAGATAGGTACAAAAAAGTACAAGGAGACAAGTGAGGAGATATTAAACTGGAAATTTGGAACTTTCTGTTTTAGGCAGCACTTTCTTTGCGATAGGAACGTTTTTTAACAAATGTTGAATAGAAAACGAGAGATTCACACAAGTGGAAGGAAATGGCCTGGGAAGCACAGGATGCTTCCTCTCCTTTCAAATGTTTTTATGAAGTGCTCTTTCATCGACATGTACTCTATTAAATTAAACTGATCTTCAGTGTGTCTTTGAAATTTATAATTTCTGTCTTCAAGTGTTAAAACCAGGCTACGGTTGTGGAGAGATCCAGAAATTATCGTCATATCAAAATTTCAAAAATATATAATTTTTGACAATAAGTACACGGACAGTTTATCAATAGCAGTTTTTGCTTGCAGAGGCTTATTTCACAACTTGAAACATGAAAGCAAGATGATTGGCGATATGTTGAGTGATGTAAGTATTCAAGCGTCTTTCTTCATTTATAAGTTGTAACATAATATTTTATTGCGTGAATCACAGCAGGAATATGTGAGTCCGAGAATAAAGCATGCATGCAACATGTAGTTAACGTCACGCGTTACGCGAACTGATATGAGAGGTAAAAATTCGCCCCCTGAAAAGTGGGTTCGGTTTCTGACGAATAAGAGAGAAGTTCAGGTTTGACTTCTGCCTCTTACTATCTCATATCTGCATGGCATGTATGAATTTTTATCCAAAATATCCGGCCGGATATTTTGCAACTATCCGGCATATCCGGCCGGATAGCAAAAAGCACCATCCGGTACACCCCTAGATTAGTTAATTTAATAATCCCTTGATGGTAGTCAGGCAAGCGCTAGTGGAAGTGCTTAGTGGTAGTGGAAGTCAACTCTCAATTAACATTGTACAGATAGCAGATGAGTTCAAAGTTAAAAACACATGTTTCGAAGGATAATCCAGTTTAAAGTTCTAAATATCTAAATTATGTATTTTGTTATGCTCGGCTATAGATTCAACTGTTACCACCACAGGACAGTATTCGTGTAGTTTATATTGAAAATTTCAAACGCCTTATACGAAGAAAAGCTGTGGCTGTCATTAAATACATCGAGGATCTTTCGTAAGTTGACTTACCGTACACCGTTATTTACAGCTATTAGGGAGCTTAAGCATGTAGGACGGCAACACGACGGCGAAGGCAACCAATGCAATGAGTGAATGAAAAGAGAGAAATAATTAAAGTCCCGGGCGAGTTTCAGACGTAGTCGTCGCTCTGTTTACAACGGCAAATCACAGATTTTCACGTCTTATACAACCCTTGCATTTCAAGTCGTAACAAGTGCAACTTAAAATTCGGTTTGATAGAACTCTTCCCAAACATAAAGCCAATGTTTTCATACGAATTATAATATACGACAAGTTTTCTTATTTTACTATCATTTATTTGAAGGAATTTGTTTTGGCCGTCGTCGTCGTGTTGCCGTCCTACATGCTTATTAATAAGCTCCCTATTAAATAATCCGCCTCACACCCTTGAAGGAATTTGGTATATGGAGATTTCGAGCAAAAACTATTCATCATATTTTAGACCTATATTGGGTTACGTAAAGGGGCTGTTAGAAAGATCTCGAGCGGTGGGTGCCAGTGTAGATAGAAAGGATTGAAAATGCGAGTACTATACATAGTACAAGTGCGTAAATTAATGCAAAACTACGGAAACTACTGAAAATTTGAGCACCCGAATTTGCAGGCTGGCATTGAAAACTACTGCACTTATTTACAATGGGGTAGACCGTCCGCCTCGATTTCAAGCTAGGGTTGCGTGTGCGCAAATTCGGGAAGTGTGTGTTGAAAATTTCATTTTGGGTTACTTCTATATATACTACCAGATTTAAATATGCTACTAAATCTCTTGAACATATACATTTTTTCTCTGTTTTAGGAGATTTGGTTATGAGCGAATGGATAGCAGTGGCTTACAAGAAGTAAGACAACTATTACATTTAACTAAGGACGGTGATTTTCTTATAGTCTTAGCAACTGCTGAAAAACTTCGTCCAAATATTTATTTGTGTGCAATGGGAGAGGGAGGGCAAAATGGAACTGAAGCGATATATAGGAATGTGTTGGGATGCTTGTAGCAAGCGCGCCTTAAGGTCCAGACACACCGGATGAGATTCGACAACGCGACGTGATTTTTTAGTTTTTGAAAGTTACTGAATAAAACAGCCAATGAGAGCTTTAAAAGATATGTAGACCAAATAACGCAAAATGTTATAACGCTTCTAAATATTTTGAAAATTTAAATTGGATCAACGTTATCAGTCAGTGAAAATCGAAAAATCTCGTCGCGTTGTCGAATCGCGTCCGGTGTGTCTGGACCTTTAAGCCCGTTCTCCACTAGGCGAATTTGTTCGCGCGAACAGTAAAAAAGTAGGAACTGATCCAACTTTTTCGCGGCGAATTTTTTCGCTGACCAATCACATTGCCAAGATTTTTTTCGCTTCGCGTCGCGCGAAAAACTTCGCCTAGTGGAGAACGGGCTTTAGACGTATACTCATCTTTTAGTAACTGGTCCTAAATTTGCATTCAGACGGATAAATGAGACGGATAAATCGTTAACAAGCATGGGAAAACTGGAACTAGAATTATCGAGATAAACATATCAATTATATATAAAACCTACATAAAATTTCAGATGGATTTCCCGTCTCTAATATAAATTAAGCCAATCAAAAGAGTAATGTGTTTACAAAATAATCAAATAGGTTCATTTTCTAATAAGTGTATAATTATATTGGGGGTGAGTGGTAAAGGCAACAAATCTATGACGACAGTATGAGGCCTGTTTCATACGTCGCACAATCGTCGAATTTTATTCAGACGAATTTAATTGAACGAATTAAATGCGACGGTAGTGCATTGTATAACAGGCGGCCCAATCTCGCAAGGGTCAGTATAGACTAATATAGTATAAATGTATATTATAGTAATGTATATTATAGTAAAAATATGTCATAAAATATAAATTTAAAAATGAAATTGACTTGCCTATTTGATGGTGTGTGTTCTCCTTGTATTCCTCCTTTGTTGGACTAATATTTTCCGAGACTTTGTACTCGATGTTACTAGTATACATGAAACATGATAAAGGCTAACTATTTCCGATCGTCGATCCGACGGCACGGCACTTCGAATCGAGAATGTTCACTCTCAAATCGCTTTATTCTCCAAAATATTCGCCAGCATGTACAACAAATGCCGTTCTTCGAAAATACGGAGGTACTTCGGCGAGATGTACAAGTTTTGGACCACATTTTAACAATGGAAATCAAAACCCATTTTATATTGAACTTGCCCAGACCGAAAATTACTACGGCGAACGCCTGCGCAACCAGGCCTCCTAAAACCGTTGGAATTTACGGGGGGGGGGCAGATATTTCCGGTAACAGCCAGCCAATCGCGGCCGCGATAGCGACTGTTTACATTATTTGAAATTTGATATTCAAACTAAAAACTCCTTCGATCGAATACTGTATAAAACTCGAGATGTTGTCGAAGAAAAGAAAACTAAACGACGGAGATTGAAGAAGTTTAAGGAAGAAGTAATATACAGCGGCTCTTTGTTGGAAAGCATGGTAGAATATGACACTTTAATTCGAAATATTATCGTGAATATATTAGTGGCATCGTCCCCCCTGTAAATCCAACGGTAAAGGAAGTGCCGTGCCGTCGTATCGACGATCGCGAATAGTTAGCCTTTATCTTGTTTCATGTATACTAGTAACATCGAATACAAAGTCTCGGGAAATATTAGTCCAACAAAGGAGGAATAAAAGGAGAACACATACTATCAAATAGGCAAGTCAATTTCATTTTAAAATTTATATTTTACGACATATTTTTACTATAATATACATTAATATAATATACATTTATACTACAGTATAAGTCTATACTGACACTTGCGAGATTGGGCCGCCTGTGA
>CACRXK020000971.1:0-10035 GCA_902702795.2 Paramuricea clavata | reverse complement strand
CCGAAGATAACTGAAAGCTGCTGAAGAAACTAGACTATAGAGTGTAGGAAAGGTGGATGGTGAATGTTATTCGGTCGGGGATTGCATTAAGGTGATGTTACACGGAACGATTTTTAGCGTCAATTTTTCGCGGGATTGCAGTTGCGCGGAAGATTGTGCCGTGTATAACATGTCACGCGCAATTATTTTCGACAACGGCAACGCATTGCAAGTTTTTGATCAAGCTTCAAAAATTTGCAACGCCGAATGACCAATTTTCTACAATTTGATTCGTGTAATAACATTGCCAACGATTTTTTGCGCAACGCCTTCCCAGAATACATTATTTTACTTTTTGGAGCGACCGAGCGAGAACTGAAGTGAGGCATATTGTCAACAAACAAAATGGCGGGAATACAAGATGAACAAGAAGTAGAACAGGAACAACCTGAGCAAAGTCGTTTGGACGATTCTCAACGGCTAAAACTAATTTCATTTATGAAAGTATCGTTGGTCTAACGAGACTAAATATTCAAAAGGAGAGAAGCAAGCGGCTATGAACGAACTCGAAGAATTTGATTTTGAACATACAGCATCCGAGTTCATTTGTGTGTGGAAAAGTTTGAGGTCTTCAAATTCTTTGATCAGGAATGCGCGAGGACCAGTGGCGAGGACTGAGTACCAATTAAATGTTGCCAGCTTGAAATTCCGAAAAAATTGACCCGTGTAACATGTCCATTTGTTGTTAATTTTTGCGAACAATTCGCAAAAAGTTGCCTTGTGTAACATGTCATAAAAAATCGACAACCATTGCGAGGAAAATTGACGCTAAAAATCGTTCCGTGTAACATCACCTTTATGTACTCTATATACTACTTTATCAGTCCGATGTAACAGGTTACTCACCTTGCATTGTCGTGACAGATTCCTGGGGTGCTGCCTCGGCTAAATACGATGTACATGCAGTCCACGATGCTGCAAAAGTAAAACCTCCAAGAAACTCGACACCAAGCGCAAACCATGGATTACTCATAGTAGAATACGCAATAAATATTGTACCGTACGATATCAACGCTATAAATACTATCTTGATTTGTCCGAATATTTCAATTAACTTACTGACAATGAAAAACATAATCAAGTCCGCAGAGTTACGTGAAGAAATTGCGAGACCCATGAGAGTTTTTGATCCTCCGAGATCTTCGAGGAACCACATTAAAAAGTTGTGAATTAAACCGTGACACATTCCCATATAACAAACTGCAGTTAGAAATGATATATAATGAACCGTAAGAACAGTAGAAAGAACGCTACTGTCCGTCTCTTCTACATCTTTATAACGAAACTTAAAGTTTGCTGAGATCACTAAAGTTACCAACATAAATATAGTAAACACTGAAAATGACGTTGTGTAGTCAATGAATTCTTCACCGCATGTAAGATGACGCGAACGTTCCATGAGCATTCCGACTAAAAACGAAGCAATTCCGTGCCCTAACGATCCCCATAGTCGTTGCTTTCCGTAGTGTATCCGATTTTCTCCGAGGTACTCGAGAAGTGAGGCGTCTGATAGTGGGGCTGAAGGTGTCTCCAGAAATTCACCTACGACTATCAGTACCAACAGAATCACAAAAAGTCGTTTCATTTCATTTGTGTTTGATTTAAAAAGGTTGGTTTGTATGACTTTTAATGTTTCATTTGCAGGATTAGTCTTGTCCAAACTTTGGGCTAGCTTGATGCCTGTATTCTTAGTGCCTCCTTTTACCTTCGTTGCTTTTAATGTTCGATTTCTGTCAGGCTTCTTCTTTTTGCGTTTGTATTTTACTTCGGAGGAGTGCACAGTTTTGTCTTTGGATTTAACATATTGACTTTCAGCTCTGTTCATGTTGTAGTAATGTACGTCTGTTGATTTATGATTGCTCTGATTGTGTGTAGTTGCAAAGAACTTTGCCAGTTCTGCCCAGCAGAAGATTTGCTTTTTCCATTCATATTAAAGGGATTCAAGACTTCGTTTTGTCCGTCCGTGGACCCCTCTGCTGATGTTTGAAAATCGTCCGAGGAAGGGATTATATTTGATAAAAGTTTTGGTGTGCTGGACATGTTGTGTGCTGCTCTGGACACATTCTGTGCTGCTGACATGTTGTTTGATTTTAAATCACTTGGCAGTCTTTTTGTCATATTCAGTAATACATTTGCAAGGTGCTTATGATCTTTTTGTTCAGCAAGAAGAAATATTGTACCTGTATTTTCTTTTTCCTTATGACTTGTATGGAATAATTCATCATTGATTTGGCCAGATTTGGTTTCCGGGACATGGTTCTTGCTCTCGTTATATCCTTGGTAGACTGATTCTCTGAAGTTTGATTCCCCAGGAATTAATTTTTCGTTTTTCCGAAAGTCCTTAGAAGTTCTGCTACTTAGAACAGATGGAGTCCTTAAAGTGCTTCCTCGAAGTATATCTATCGACCTTGCAAGTCGTGCTGGCAAGACCACAGGTCTGTCAGTAGATCTTTTGAAAAACCCTGTTTTATGTTTTGTATAATTCACCAAAACATCATGTGAACTGTTCTTAGCAGTAAATTCACAAATCTCCTCAGTAGGTTCAACAAACACTAAAGCTATAGTCATTATTAACCAAGCCATAATAGACATAACCAATATTGCTTTCCGCTTTCTAAACTTGTCCGCTACTACAGTCCAAAATGGCGCGCTGGCTAGCTGTACAATAGGTCTAATACCAACTAACAGTCCGACAGCAAATGCAGAGAGTCCAATTTGACGTAGATAGACTGGAAGGTAGGGATTTATTGCTCCTAAAGCCCCGAAGTAGAAGAAGTAGAACGATTTGTAGATGAACAGGTCTTTGTTTATCTGCCATGGCTGTTTCGAACGCATTTCTCTAACAGGAAACGAAGACTTCTTCAGCGATTGTCAGTAACATTCTGGCAGTGATTTTCAAGGAATATTTTTGGTCTATGACCCCACATTATTTGTATCAATATTGTCTCACACTGACTCGCAATTCAATCTCATCAAATCAAATCAATTGGTGTGGTGTAATAGTTTAGACGAACAAAACAAAGCAGGTAGCTCGGTGTCAGGTGAACAGGTCATATCCAAAAAATTGCTTGTACTTTTGATAAGAAATCGTTAAGTACTATAGCTGAGACAAATATTTATAACTTGAATATCCAACTTTCAAATAATTTGGTTTTATGTTACTAAGGTATTGCTTTATTTTTGTCTAACTCAAGTCGTACGACAGATCAACAAGGCCGTATTTCGATGTGGGAGGGGGTGATGGAAAATTTGGGGGGAAGTGCAACGGTCAACCCACCCCCCTGGCCTGAAATCAAGAACATGACTTTATGCATCTAATGTGCATAGGTATCAATGAGACATTCACAATATTTGACCGAATAATTGCAGAATTTTTATAGTCAAAATAGCCGCCATCTTGAATATAAGTACCGGGCAATTGATCTCGGAACTTGTTACCCGCGCCTCGGAACTTTTTACTCGCGCTTCGGAACTTGTTACCCGCGCCATTTTCACTGGACCCGCGCCATTTTCGCTGGACCCACGCCATTTAGACTATCCCTCTCAGACGAGTGCGTACCTCCCCACACCTCCCCTCACGATCCTGCCATGCAGATCAAAAACAATCTAGAAACTCTCTACAACTACCCATCTGATGTAACAGCTCTAGCATAAGCGTATGTGGCGGGGGGGGGGGGAGGGGAGCAGCCCGGCAGGCGCTAAAAAAGTGAAGGGAAGATATGTAAGATGATATTAAAAGGAAGAAATATGTAAGATAATAGTCGAAAATGGAAGAAATATATAATTATTATATTACGAAATTCAACTCATATACCTATAGTAACTATTGTTCTAGTTTACAGAAACATAGAATAGAGAAATTATGTGTACTATTTATTCGCTCATAAGTAGATCATTCTAAAGCTTTCTATACTTCTCTGAGCTAGAACAATGCAACTAGGCATCTGGGTTATCTAAAGTTGTAAATTGGGTATAAACAAACGTTAGCTACATTTGTCTATTAAACATGCATTTATTAATGTAAGCACTTGTTAAATTATTGAAATGGAGTGTTAAAGTATGGTAGTTCATTGGTAGTTGAAGAGTTTTTGGTTTTGTTTACCCTGCAAACTGCTGGACAGTGTTGTTTAAGGCGTATAAAACTGCCGTATTGAAGAATAAGCCTTCTGTTATCCCATACATAAACGCTTCCTCTTAAAATTGGAAAGTTAGATCATTTACGGTACGTATATAGGTCGTGGCAAAAGTTGGTGCTCGTTCATTAGCAAAGTTAATTAAATTAAATTAAATGCATGAGACCACAGAAGGGATCTTGGAGGAAGCGCATGCAACAAATCTCGTATGACAGCCCACGATCCGCAAAGGATTATAGTAAAATAGACATACCACACTGTCATTTTTAAAATGACTGTTTACAAAACAATCTAAACATGCAGAAAAAATTCAAAAAGAATAATCTATGGATCTTTTTTTGGTATATTTTCAGTTTCTGAATTTTCAGAATCGTCTGTTAGTTTTACTTCATCTTTATGAGATGGATTTGATGTAGCTTCGTACTTTCTGAGTAGCCACTGAGATATTACAAAATACATCATCACAATTATCGTTGCTGTTCCACCTATACGATAAGCTGAAACTATACCATACTGGTTGATCAATATTCCACCGAGAATAGCACCAATGCCCGTCCCAAGGCCCCAGTAGATACCCTGGAGAATACCTAGGGAAAATTACAACATGCCGTTATTAATAGTGTCACCATGATATCACGGGCTTTTCTTACTTCTTTTTCTTACCCTGTGAACCCAATTTATTTTACTTCTCCGATAAAAGACACGGAGTTCACTAGATCTTACCCAAAATCAACAAGTATAACGATAAAAATGCCTTGTTTGGTACATTTCCAATAGGAATCCGACTAAAGAAGCAAGGATTCTCAAAATATGTTTTATATATACGTCGGATTACAAAAAACCTTTTCCAGTTCTGTTAAACTGGTTTCCGTAGTCGACCCATAAAAATGTCTCCATATACTTCATTTTAAATATCAGATAGGTTCATTATTTAGACATATCAATTAAGTAATTTCAGTAAGGTATAGTATGGATGGGCCAATAGCAAATATTGATACTATATTTGCGAAAAGTATTGGTAATTTCGATATCACTTGAACCTGCGATATGTTTGGTCAGTGTTTATAAAAATCACAAAAATATAGGTGTTTTTTGTATGCAATATTATTCACAAAATAATGTAGAATAATAGAACTACATGAATTCACACTTTCACATTGGGCTTTGTGATTGTATTTGTAAACGGCAGAAGACATGAGTTATGACTAGTTCATGTAATTGATCACTTTTATTAATTAAACTTGATGACGTGATCGCTGTACGTTTTAGTTGAAGTATCGTACTTGGTATCGTATCGAATTAAAAAGTTGGTATCGCATCCCTATACAGTAAGGCAAACTTCCGGCTTTATTTTTAACACAATAAACAACTTACTTTGCATCGTGGCTGCACCATCATCTGGTGCTACCGCTGACAAATAGACGATACAGGTTGACCAAGAGATTGCGTAAACGAAGCCCTGTAATATCTCTAGCGGGATAACCAACCATGGGTTAACAAGATACGAGTAACCGTAAAATATAACAGCAAATGCTAACAACGACCAAAATACTGATGGTAACTCTCCTAGTTTGTTGATGACCACACCAGAACAGAAGAAGCCTACAATAACAGCCGTTGCTCTGATGGTTGTAGTTAAACCCATCATAAACTTAGTAGCGCCTAGATCCTCCAAATACCAGTTTATAAATGTCACTTGTCCTCCATTACCAATGCCCATGAACCAAGCAGTAAGTAAAAATGTTGCATACTTTGCTGAAAAGCATAGTTTATAAACTTGAAAAATGCTAGAAGTGTTGCTACTAGAATCTTCGTTATACTTGAAGGTAAAAAGCACGAGTACAAATATCAACCCTATCACCATGAATACAACAAAGAAGTAGAAAATAACCATGTAATTGTTCATTTCTCGTCCACAATAAATGTATCTTGTTGTGTCTAACACTGCACCAACACCAAATGAAGCTAAGCCATACCCTAGTGAGCCAAAGCATCTCGTTTTTCCATAGTCATGACATTTGTCTCCGAGTTTTTGAATTAACGCGGTGTCAATCATGATGAATGATGGCGCTTCAAAGACCTCACCAACTACTATTAGGATTAAGAATATATAAAATAAGTTTCTGAGTTCATTTTTATCATGAACAATGACTTTAGTTGTTTCTATCTTATCTTTGGCGGAAAAACCTATTGCAGATTTCTTGTTAGCTAAAAGACCTTCAGATACAGCCGCGGGAATGGGAGCTAAGGGAAGACCAGAATACGACATTGCTCGATGAATGTTTCGTTTTTGAACATGAATAGTTGAATTGAGTGTATCGCATTGTGTGTTCTTCGGTTGTGGAAACGCTAAAGCTAAAGTGAATATAAGCCAAGCGACGACAGACATACATAGTACAAGTTTCCTACTGCGATATTTGTCGGCCAGATAAGCCCAGAATGGGCCACTAACGAACTGGACTAGCGGCCGTATTCCTGATAAAGTACCAACATATGAAGCTGTTAATCCGATTTGTTTGAAATAAATTGTCAAATAAGGAAACGTTGATCCGAATCCAGCGAAAAACAAGAAGTAAAATGCTTTATATGTGAGTAAAGTTCTATCTGGGGCTAGTGAGTCTTCTTTTTCAACTTCGTTCGTTGATTTTTCCTGTTTTTTCGTTTCCTGTTCTCCCTTGTCTGTTTTGTGCGTGTTTTCAGCTCCTCCGTTGGAAACAGGTGATAACATATTAGTTGGACTTGTTGGACTTTGCATCTTCAGCTTGTAGAAAATATTTCTTGGCTTCTTTGTTTTGGTTTCAGATTATCATTGTGAGCGCCATTACAGTACCAGCTGTTACTGCTGTTGATCTTTTAATATCTGATCCCTACATTCTTCTAACATTTCCTTCACAGACACGCACTTCACAAAACAAACTTTAATACAATCAAGATCAGTTGGGATGAAATAAACTATTTTTTAATTTTGTAATATGGAAATGAATATATTTCTTCTCCAGATGTGTAACAATCCTTACGGGTGGCGTTTTGTTTTTCTTCACGCTTCAACGGAGTTTGAAATGTTCGTCAAAATATAGCCAAAACTAAGCATGGCCACCTGTTATTATTTCATTTATTGAAACTCATAGCTTATATATATATTCTGAATATTCCAACTAAGCGCCATGAAATGTTTTCCGTTCCACATTTGTTAAATTTTGAACGTGCATTTCACCTTGTTGTCATGGTAATACGAATTATGTGTATTTTTCAGTAGTAATAGCCGAGAAACAATAATAATAATAATATTTAATAATATTTAATAATATTTAATATTTCTATTGCGCGATTTACATATGTATATCATCAATAAATATAAGGGGACAGACATTCTATATGGTCAGTGGTAATTTGACGGAGAGATGATTTTAAAAAAGAACAATTACTTTTAGTATATACGTACACAAAAGCCATGCAAGTAAGCACTTTGTGTTTTATTTTTTGTTTTGCCGTGGCCGGATAAGGTTTCGAGCAGTGGTGTAGTCAGGGTTTACAAAGTGAGGAGGGGGCAAGTTGAGCGCCAAAGGCGCGAACACTGTAGGGGGGTCCGGTGGCATGCTCCCCCGGGAAAATTTTGAAATTCAGAGCCCCTGAAACGCCATTTCGTGCATTTTGGGTGAGATTTTACAAAATTCAGAAAATTATAACATCATATATATATATATATATATATATATATATATATATATATATATATATATATATATATATATATATATATATATATATATATATATATATATATATATATATATATATTTAGATGTATTTAGATGTATTTAGAATCATATATGAGTAGAGTGCTCGATATACCGAAGTATAGATAGAGCTAATAAAGATAAAGATAATTCATTATTTAGTGAATAAATCTTATGAAGTAAACCAGGTTTATTTTATCTTTATCTATCTATCTATCTTTTGTTTTATTAAATAATAATTTTTACAAAATTATACAGTGTTCTCCGGATTGTAATTATTTGTTTTGAGCTTTCGACTCGGTTCTTCGAGTCTTCATCAGAAAGTTTGATCATTTGAATTTTCGCGCTGTTGTTGCGGACGCTGTTGAAGTCTGTGGGAACGTCTGATTGGTTGATGGATCTCAGTATGTTGGTTGCCATTGGTTACTATGGAATGCGGGTGATCATTGTTATCATGAGACGGTGTAGGGAAGAAAGTTGAAGGTGGGTTAAAGGTTAATGAAGATGAATTAGGAGATTTGTGCGAGCGTTTCAGTTGTAAGTAAATTGTAGGGATGTCAATGTGACGGTTAAATGTTTGTTTGTCTAAACTATGCCACGCTTCTTTAAACTCACTTGCATGTTTAGTAGTTGCTTGTCCTAGGCATCTCGTTTGAGACCAGTCGAATTTATGTCCGTTGTCGTCTGTGTATATATATATATATATATATATATATATATATATATATATATATATATATATATATATATATATATATATATATATATATATATATATACGACAATGACCAAAACTTGCCTTAGCCAACAGCACATAATATTACGACAAAGAGATGGCTACGTATCGAAGAATTTATTAAAGATGACTAAAGTAAAGTTTACAAATAAATTTTCGGCCACTTGACACGGCCTTCCTCAGAATAAAAACTAAGTTACAGCACATGGCATTTATACTATTTAGCATGCTAAGTAATTAATCTAATCGTATTGTTGTACAAAATCATGCGTAGAGTTAAGTCCTCTTTGATTAGTCAATAGCATACCAATCCAAAAATTTTCACATTCCCTTAGGTTGCCCTGGCGCTGATCAATTAACATGAATTTCAACAATAAATAATCAGCACCATGACAATCCAGAAAATGGTTAACAATACCACAGGTTCTTTTATTACGTTTAAGATAGATAGATAGATAAAACTTTTATTTTGATAGGGTGGTCTCATCAGACCACAACTGGTCTGTTATCAACGAGAGCCCTATATAACTACAATAAGTTCTATAGTACATTCTATCAATTATGTTATAAAAACTACACTAATGTCAGACTATTAGCTATGATATGATATTAATATATTACTTAAGTTAAAATCCATTGAAAGTTTAAAAGTATCTAGAGAAGACTGTGACCTAAGCGATTAAAAACCTTAGCTCCATTATAGTAAAAAGATTTCTTCGCCATTTCTGTTCTAACTTTTGGCAGATGCAATAAATTGCTTTGGCGGGTAGTTCTTACTGTCAATTGACGATTAAAACTAAAATAGTCACATAAGAATTGAGGAACAATTCCCTTCACACATTTCTTAACTAATTTAAGAACATGCTGCTCTCTCCTGTTTTTCAGAGTTTCCCATCGCAAATCATGTAACGCGTCATCACTACAGTTCACCTTCATCACTATCCTTGCTGCTCTACGTTGTATTTTCTCAAGCTTTTCTTCATCCCCGGTATTGCAACAATTCCAGACCGTATCACAATAGTCCAATGTTGGTAGAACATAGGATTTGTAAACGATGTTGGCAGTATGCATCGAAATATCATTCCGTAGTCTCCTTAACATTCCAACTTTCGCGGATGCTTTCATCAAAGCATGGTGTACATGGTCTCTCCAAGACAAACAATCATCCATAACAACACCAAGATACTTGTATTTAAACACTTGCTTAATCTTTTGCCCATTTATGGAAATCTCAAAATTTTCTATCGTATGCAACCGCTTTGCAGAGCCAAAAAGAACACATTCCGACTTGTCCGCATGTAGAAAAAGTTTATTCATATTCAACCAGGAATTTAGTGCGTTCAAATCGGATGAAAGAACATTCTCGATATCAGTCACACTTTTTCCACTG